>VXAC01007544.1:235574-262998 GCA_013399225.1 Rhipidura dahli | reverse complement strand
TTACTTTTTTTTTTTTTTTTTTTTGGAACAAATGTAGCAATGGACAGTGAGAAAACAATTACCTGAAAGTCAAGTATATTAATTTAGGATGAAAAGAAAGGGGCAAAGTAGTTCCAGTTTAGGCAGCAGCAGAAACTTAGGTGGCTGATTCTACTAGGTTGATCCAAGGAGCCACAGGATGATCCAGGGAAGTCAGGCACCCAGGTTCCCCTCAGAAGTAAATAAAGACAGAAAAACCTCAGAAGAATAGCAGACAAAACATTCTGTGAGGGGGGAATGCGGGTGAAGATATCCAGTTCTAGCCACTAAACCACTGGGAGCATAGCAGTGAGCCAAAAATGCCACCAAATGTACCAGTAGCATATTAAGGACCTTCACACATGCATCCTCTGCAGACTGGAATAATTATCTGAAGACGGGCACTTAATTAGTTGGGACTCCCTTTTTCTGGAGATTAGCTGGTTGATGACTCCTGCCTTTTTCAAAACAACTCATAAATTAGGCTAATCTGTTCAAAAGCATAAACATTGTGGGTTTGCTCTCCTTAACCTCTGCAAATTCCAATCCATGCCTCCCACCTCCCAAGCATACATCCTTGGAACTGGAGTGTGGGAAAGCTGCTTACAGCAGTAACAAGAATCAGGCCCAGTAAACATTAGTTTTGGTAGAATACATCAAGAAGTCTATTTACACACTTTCCAAAAACAAAACTGTACAACAGACACCTTAAGCTCTTCAGTCAGTCTTTTTCCCATGTCAGAAGATGGCACATTTTCCTGAGTTAAAATCAATTGTAAATTCCCACAGATTTCAACTGAGACAGGTTATCACTGCACAACAGTAATACCAAAGACAAAGAAAAGATATAACGTGTTTTCCTTTTATAACTGGATTAATCTGTACTTTTTAATATTTTTAAATGTCATTTCTATATCCAGAAGGTCAGCTATCATTCTCATACCCTTTAGAATAAGACAGCTGTGAAGGGGACTGATTAAAAAAAGCTGTCATTTTAATGAAGTTTCCATTCTCAATTGGTTTTCTTAAAGAAACTTGCACATGCATAAAACCTTACAGCCAGGCCTGACTCATACCCATTAGTTCTGCCAAGTATAAAAGACATCCATAATCCTTCACAACAATGTATAAGACGTATTTCTGCTGAATAAACTTTGCCAGTGTTATTAATCTTTTTGCTACTTAACGTGCCTTTATGTTAGACATCTACTTCTCACACTATTCTCTTAAGAATTTCTAATTTCTCTGGACTATTTTCAAAAATCTAAATTGGAATATGCTTCCCCAAATATTTAGGATCAATGAAGCTGTAAACACAGAGAAGGATCTGAAAGGATTTACCTGATGCAAATTTAGGACACTACTACTAAGATAGCAACTAGATCATTACAGTGAATTATGAAAGAAAGTGCTGAAAAAAAAAAGAGATTTAGTTGTTATAAAGCAGTGGTTTAAAGGAAAGGGAAATTCACAAAAGGAGCTTGGCCTTGCTGGGAAAGGAGAAAAATGGGTTTAGTAACAGTATCTGTGATTAGCCTACCTCCGTGTTTTCAAAAATTTATGTGACATTGCCAGTTATTGGTTTGATAAGAAAATCACAAGCCATTTGGTGAAAGAAACTAAGAAAGTTATTACCCTTTCACAGGTAATTCAGCACTTGTAAGAGGAATGGTGTGACTGATCCTCATTGGTTTCAATGCAAAGTGATGCAGGTTCCCTGGAACTTAAGCAAAGAAAAGACATGGAAAATACACACTTCATTGGTGAATCTCAGCTGACCCACCAGTAATTCCCAGCAAAGGGACTGAGAGATAGTAAAATTGCAACACTTTTACCATTCCCACTCATCAAGCAATACCCTAAACTCATGTTTAGAAAAAAGACCTGAAGATGTCTGTATCACACAGTGAAAAATTTTGTAATGACATCTGAAACAGCCCTTAACAACCAGCTTTGACTGGCAGCTGTGTGTTACTGTGGTGGCCTCATGGCTACAGACACATTTGCATTGATCTCCCCCAACATACAGACCCTGGAATCTCACAGGTAACCTGGGTCTGCAGTAGCTGGGTTCTTCCTTTTGCAGAAGTGTCTGCAGCAAGACTGGCCAGAGTTGACAGGAGCTAGAAATGTCAGAGAACTTTCTCCTAGACTGTTTCTGGGTGTCACTCTATTTGCTGCTTTTTCTGCAGTCCTGGACTGCAATTTCAAAAACCCTCCCATTTAAGATATGACCCAAAATCCAAAAAATCATGCTGATACCAGTTACACCCTGTGTAAGTGTCCCATGGGGTTTGCACCAGGCAGGTGGCATTCCTGCAGTCTTAGAACTATCTGATTCCAAACTGATATCAAAGATGTACAATTAACAGATTTTGCTGTGAGAAAAGGTATAATGTCATGGCTATCTCTGTGCAGTATTGCAACTTAGCTCATTTGAACATATGTTGCTTAAGTAGGCTTGAGAACTGAAATCTGATACATATAAATGTAAAAATTTTCAAGAAATAAATTGAGTTCATAAAGTGTCTTATATTACCCAATACAGAACTTCTCTTTAAGGGAAGTGATGATTTTACACAGTGTTTGCTATTTCACAGTAAACTCAACCAACTGAAATAATTTAATTTTGAGAAATTCCTTTCAAAGCTGCTAGGGCTGTGCACTTGCAAGTTCTGACCTGATACAATTTTCATCTTCTCTTGTCATGCTTTTAGTTGAACTGAGAGGATCATACTTTCATGCTTCTGTGTTGGATGAATTAAAAAATTTTTTCAGAGTTGTTGTTTTAACTCTTCCATAGCTTCAAAACAAAAATATTGCAACTTGTTGTACTAAACCTTTTATATCTGACACAATTATTTCAATATTTGCTCATGTGTGAGGTACTATGAAAACTACACATTAATTAGCACAGATCATACACTTAATCAAGGACATTGGTTTTTTCCATTTGTGGTAGTATGTCCTCAAATAAAAAATACTTACTTGCCAAATAAAACAAAATAAACTATTTTAATCTGTAGTTTCATGTAGTAGCATAGAAACCTATACAACGGGAACAATAATTAAGAAATGGTTTTAATGGTTTTTTAATGGTTTTTTCAGACTTGATCTGATCTAACTTGTGGGAACAGTTTCATAGGACAATATATCTAGTGTGTTAATTTAAGTTCAATAAGGTAAGATAGTTTTTGTAGACAGAAATCTTTAATTTCAAAAGATAGAATGAGAAACAACACAAGCATGAGGTATTAATGCACACTGAGTATTTCAGAGAGCATGGAGAGGATTCCAAGTATTTTCCCCTTTTAATAATTTTTACAACCAAGAATTCATCAGAAATGTAATTTAATCAATATTCTTCAAACGTACATAAACAAAGGTTCTTTCCTGAGAACAAGAAATCATTGATGTTCAGACTACTACCCTTTTAAACCATCTGATGACGGGAGAAAATTGAGATTCAGTACAACTCCAGTTACAAATTCTTAATTTACAAGACTTTCTCTTGGAAACCTGGGAAATGCTCACCTATTACAGCCCTGAATTTTGGGCATTAGGAGTCTGTGCTAGAATAATGTGTTCTATTTTTTAAAGAATCTATCATAATGCTATAGACCAAGAATAATATTTTTAAAATAATTTTACCAAGAACAAAAGATAGCTGGGAGATCCTGTGGAACATTAAAGGATTATAATTATACAGCAAAAAATCACAAAGACACAATAAAAGCAAAACACGAGAGATTTCACACATCACTGAATTAATTAAAAAACCCCACAAATCCAGTGAATCATTACAACAACTTCTATGCAGTGCAGTTCAGAGGGTTATGTTTCAGGAGCCTGTGTACTTGTCACCCTCATTATAAATCTCCTTGTAAGGATATGACCTTCATTTAAGGTTTCTCTGCTCGTGTTCCTAATTACAGAAATTTCCGTTTCCATTCATACTAAGCTTTCGCTTTTTAGCTGTTGTTTCAAGCAAAGACACGAATTTGATCATATGCCTGATGCTAGCTGAAGCCACAGTATCTCTGGTATTACAAATAAAGATATACCAGAATGACTTTATCAAAACAAAATTCACCATGAAAGAGTAAACTGGGACCAAATCTATATTCTTCTGCAAGGTTTAAGAATATTTTACCTCTGTACGCAGTGTAATACATCATTACAAAGCAAGTTGAGATATTTCACAGGGCATCTCTGAATGCCTGACAATAGAGATTTAGGCCCAGTGAACTGTGTTACTGCATTTAGAATCTACTTAAGCATACAGACAGGAGCCTGTGTTTTAAGAACAGCATAATCACAACTGTGTGCTGAGGCTTAGGACAGTATATTATACTGCTGCTTTCTTCCTGGAATAGAAATTATATTTAAGGGACTTCTGTCACCCATGATTACTGGTTCAGAACAAGCACAGATATATAATGAGCCTTGCATTGTGCTGTGTGACTCATCCAAAATTACTCGGTCACTTGTACATTGCCAAGAAGGAAGCTTTAAACTGACCACCAGAAATCCCAACGTAGTATTCATACGGATTTTCTCTATGAATGAAAATACAGTTGAATAGAAATGGTAAGAACTCACAGGGAAAGACCTCCACCACCACAACAAAACCCAAAACACAACAGGACATTGTATTTTAGAGGAGAAAGTGATGGGAAAACAAAAGTTGGTTAGTACATTACCTTACACCTGGGCTTTCAGCACATCCTCCTAACTGTGACTTTGGCTATATTCTTATATATGTTATAGGACCTGTAATATCCTGACAACTCAATCTTTATTTAAAATTCTCTATGCTTCTTGCTCTAAGAAATGCAGCCAATTTTTTGAATAAAGGTCAGTTCTCTTACAGAAAACAAAAGTTACTTAAACTATTTCTGTTACAAAAACAAAAGTTTCTCCCAGCTACTTCAGCAGTAGTTTGTCAACCCAGCCTCATTATCCAAAATCCAAGGACCTGGTGCAGAAGCCCAGGAAGGATTTGGGGCAAGGACCCCAGGTCTGCTCTGAACTCCAAATAGGGAAAGATACTTAGTAATGTCAGACATCCATTCTTCTGATCTTCTGCTACACCAACCTCTAGCACAAAGTTGCTTCAAAATTTGTTCTTAATCTCACCACAAGCTTGGGAATAAAGAGTTCTATCTATAACACCTCTTGGCAAAGCTTTGGTCAGCTAAGGATATAGCCAGTTAGTTCAGCTCTCCATTTGTTTTCTGCTGCCAGAACAAAGGAAAAGGTACAGAATCAATCCTGTTCTCTTATTCCTTCTAGGAATGCTTCCAGGAATGATCAGAAAACTGATAATTCAGGAGATTGCCCCAATGGGAGATAGAAATGCACATGGTCAGTCCTGTAACTTCCATATTACCTGAAGTCCTGACTTTTGGAACAGTGTCTTCATCATCTCAAGTTCCTATTTCATCTTCTTTGATTCGGTTATAGGTGGTGAGGATAGAAAGCTCAAGTGAAATCTGTTGTCTCCCTCCAACATCTTTTTTTCTCCTTTCACAGGAAAAAGACACAGTTCCAGCAAACAAAGTAGAATTTCTTATTATTTTGCTCTCAAAATTGCTTCCCAGTGAAAGTGCAAGTGTGATTAAAAAAAGTAGTTCAGATTAAAGATAACATTCATAACAAATCTAAACCCAGCCCTATATGAAATATTGTCACATTCCTTTTACCACTTATATAACAATTGTCATTGTTTAAATTTGAAAGATTAACTGCATTTGCAAGATGAGATTTAATTTTCAAATGAATCATCATGATTCTAAATGAATAGACAATGTTGAGATAAGAGTGCTCATCTCAGCATTTCTCCACTTTATCCAAAGCATTTACGACCACAAATTCTATTCTTCCCCTCATCTTGTTTAGGCTTCTTCTACAATTATATCTGTATAGATAAAGGTAAATTTTCAGTGTGAAACCATTTTTACAGCAGTTACAGGATGGAATTAATTGTAAACATGGCCTCATACTAGAAAATACAAACAAAATAAATTTATCTGCATTTTCCTTACAGAAAAGCAAATGTTCTATCAATTTCTGTAACAGAGTTCTTGGGGTTTTCTCATTTGTGTTAGATGCCTAATTGCAATTCCTACCTTTGAAACTCTTCCTGCAAATCCTTAAGTGATCTGCCTAGAGACCAGGTATCATATCTAAACAGGTGGAGGAAGTGATTTAGTTATAATTTCTCCATCTCTGTGAGAAAAACAAAGCACACTGACATTTATGGAGAAAGAAAGAAACTAAGTATGTTGGAATTAAATTTGGCTTAGCACATTCATGAAATAGCACATTTCATGAAATACAAACAGATGTACTACATGCATAAATCCTAGTATTTTATTACTAATATTTATACTTGGCTGCTTTAACTAAACAGGCAATAATAATTTACAAAAACTTGATTCTCATTCTGTGTAGTTTTCAAACACAGATATGTACTTAGATGAAAAAGGAGTGATCATCTTAACAGACACTTTTTGAGGTTGTGTGCAGCAGTTACCCTTCTCCAAATGCACACGAAAATCCAAACCTCTCTGAATTAAACAGACATTCACAAATCTCTTACCTCAACACATGGTTCCCTCATGTCTTTTCTCAGAACTTGGAAAGAAAGAGCAAAGAAGGGAAAAGGATCAGCATTCAGAAGCACTCCCCAAGACAGAATGACAGAATATTTTGCTCTGTATAACTTTGAACCGCTGCTAAGCAAGAGGAGAACCATTCTCCTAATGAAACTCCTAATGAAGTTAATTTCTTCCAGCTTCCTGACTTACAAACCCCCAACACTTGAGTTATTTGCCTAGTGCTGGGGAAAAAGTTTCACTGATTTCAATGGTTTATCAGACATAAACCGTTCAGAATATGAAACATAGTACCACTCAATTCCCTAAATACTGTCCCCCTTACACCAGTGTCCTGAGCCAAACTAATGGAATAACACAAGCATGACTATTGTTTATTAAAAATTGAAATTTTAAATTTGTTTTTTTCTCCAGTTTATTATTGTAGAGTAGAGCTCTTTATCCTTGATATATCATTAAGGACTCTTGGGACTGATGTTAAATTACTTTTAGCTATGTCAATTGTCCATATGTATGTTTGACTGATAATACAAAGAAAAAAAAACATTAAAAGCTGTCAGGTCAGACATTGTTTATGTAGCTATAAAAAGGTATCAGTCAGTGATTATTTATTAGACATTTCTTGTTTACTACTACTGAACAAAGGAAATGCAGAACATTACTTCTCACACTTCATAGATATCTGTATATATACACAGAGGAGATGCATCCATCCATCCATCCATCCATCCATCCATCTATCATAAAGAAATTCACAGTAATGGAATAACCAATATTATATGCATCGTGTAGTGCACTACCTAAGTTCCTCTTCAGAAGGGGACAAGAGAGGCTTGGTTTTTCTTTGTTTTCTGTTGTTGTAAGGTCTAACAGCCAGTGCTGTGGGTGGCAGAGAACGCTGCAGTGCGCTTCATTCTTTATGATTCTTACGCTTATTCATAATTGTCAAGGTTGCCTAGGGCTTAGCACAAGCACCTCTTCATCTATTTGTATGAATCTAAATAATACATAGGTCTCACAAGTCTGTGTCTCTGCTCTATCCCAAGACTTTCTCCCTGTTGTCCTTTATGAAATGTGAATTCTTGTAAGCATAACTCAGGATTATTTTGCCTGTGTGCATTTGTTTGCATTCTGCAGCAGTGTGTCAGTTTAACTTCATTCTGAAGATGTCTCCATTTGAGAGAACATGGGATATTATGAAGAGTATTATTTACACACTGTCTCCATGGCTTATTTTGGCCTATATCCTCTGAGGTAAGTTGAGAATCTGTGAGGCACATTGAAGAGAATGGAATAAGAAAATAGTGCCTCTGATTTTCCCTGATGTCATTTCCCGCGGTGAAAGTACTGAAAACAGGTTACTCCAGAGCTTCTTATGCCTCTACAGAAATGCAGAAAAACTAAAAACATGTTATTTGCCTGAGCAAAACCAGTATTTTTTTTCTTTAAATCGATTTTAAAATAATCATCAAGATACTCAAATTATAAAAGAGATCCTGACAACTTGCTGCATGGTGCTCAGAGAAGCAAAGTCCTGTTGCAAAGCATAATTGATCACAGCCCAGAAGAGTTTTCTATCCTGTGAAACTATTCCATATGACAAAGTAAAGAACCTTCTTGAAATGAACATTGTGGAAGGAGCGGTTCAGTGTTGAAACTGAGAGTGGTGGGTAAATTTGCACACATTTTTTTAATTGACATTTCATTTTTAGTCAATTGTAAGTTACTACATTTACTGGTTCCAAAGTTTCGGACAAGTTGAGTGCAATGAATTCATTGTACACCTAAAATGTTTATGGAAAAGGAGAACAATAGAGAGCAGACCTCTACCAAGATTATAAACAATAAATGAAGAATCAGATCACTCTCTGTAGAATTACACCACAATAAGAAGAGCTTAAGCAGAAGTATAAAATGTAAAAATATAAGTATAAAAGCTTAGGACATCACTCAATCAAAATTAAAGTCTATTAGCAGTTTAGATAATGAAATTTTGTTTTTGTTTAACATAGGTCAAGTAAATGAGTTATAAAAGATAATTAAATAGTGTTTCTGTTTACTTTAAAAAAAATCCCCACAAAAACTAAAATTCACACAGTCTGTTGTTTTGAAGTTGGGTATTTTGTAACGATTGCCTTTCTTTTGGGGGCATATGCCCATGAGTATCACCTAAGAGTTCTGCAGTAAGGCCTGGAGCAATAAATGAAAAATCAGTGTAGGAAGAGACTGCAACTAATAAATATTTGATCAGATACACAAATTCACACAGTTTGATAATGCCTTGAGGAATTTGCCATAATTTATTAACTCCTGCAATGTAAACGTGTAGTATTATGTTCCTTAAGAAACAGCTATTAATTTTTTCAATCAATTTTTTTCCAGAAGTACATACATCTGAAATACTACAGGCTAATATTTGTGTGAATAAAAAATGAAAACAATAAAATATAAAGAGAGGTGCCCCTGAAGCATATAAGCTGTAGAATCATTCCCACTTTTCTGAAGAATGATACAATTTTAATATGGGAATTAAAGATGATTTAACAATTAAATTACTTTGAAAAAAAAATCAGTCCTAAAGTAAAAAAATATCTGGAACAGAAACACCTCTGGACACTTATCTTGGCTATTTAAATGTCAAATGCTACTTCAACAAAACTCACTTGGGGTAGGTTTTACATTTAATTCAGGAGCAGCTGCTAGAGTACCACCACAGGATCAGACTGTACAGAACAAAATATGGTTTTCATTGTTACTTTCACAACATGAAGAAATTCCTGCAGTGAAAGAATCTTTGCACAGTTTCTGTTGCTGTGGGTCAGGTAGTGCTCCTGCTAAAGAGGCAAAAGTGCTCCTTACTGTTCTTCAGAGAAAGAACCACTCGGTGTTTGTGATGCAGACACATCACTGCAGTGCTACCAACAGACAGTGAAAAATGTGCCAGCTGTTAGGCAGCAGGGTGAGCTTAAAGAAAGCACTTTCCATTAATGTTTCACTGGAAGTGGAAGGAAAAGACTTCAGTTGTTCTCAGGATGGATTAGAACTTCAGACTTCCCACTACCAAATACAGCAACTGGGAGAATCTAGGTAGACTTGATCTTTAATGTGGATTTTTCTGTGTGCCTTTGAAGATGTTCAGTAGTCACACACGCAGGGATATTTATTAACCTTATCATGTCACCCTTTGCCCTTGCAGTTATTCCTTTAAGGGGAGCCTTAAAAAGGAAAGATCTTTCTTTTTCATCCCTCTAAAATGAAATCATGAACTGCAATGCATTTAAGTCCGAATAAATTAATCTTAAACCAAGCATGAACGGCACATAAAAAACATTCATCATCTTCACATTTCTGCACAGTACAATTTCCTGCCTATGAACTCTGTTCATGTCTGCAGGATGCAACATGGAAAATGCTCCACTTCTGCAAAACTAAAAATGCTGTACATAGATGGACTTTTTACAAATCAGATACCACTGGGAAATCCTAAATGTTGTTAGGAAGAACTGACTATATGATGTGGTGTATGTACTAGACAGTTTTCATACATTTCAAATTAAAGTTTGTCCTAGTTGATCCTAGTGAATTACATAATATTTTTTAGGAAAAAGAACAGGTAATATTTTTTCCGCAGTGTCTCAGTCACTGAAGCTGTCAGGAGGAGCACTGTAGTCTGTTAGTTTATAATCTGTATTTACATGAACACATTTAATCCCACAATGTATTACATGCAGGTTTTTTCTCTGAATTGCACCTTTATCAAAAACAAATATTAGCACAGGAAACTTTAATGTTACTCTGTTTCATTTGATGGAGGGTAAGTATTTAGGGGTCAATAATAACAAAAGCAAATTGCAAACACTTTAAATATTTCTGTTCCTGCTAAATTCAGAATAAAAACAATCTGTCTATCCATGACGGACAAAACCCCCCAAAAATCTGTTTTGATTGATTGTCATGCACAAAGCTAAGGAAACATTAATGCAAACAAAACATTCTTACTTGAGCCATGGAAGATTCCTATTCACTAATTCTGGCAGATAGTTCTGTTGAGTTGTTTGGGGTGCAAGTAACCCAAATGATACACTCATTTTTCCTTTGTTTTAAATACGAAGTCTTCATATTGTGTGTGGGATCAGTTTTTTGCAATCATATTCCATGTAAAATTTGCTTGACTTCATAAATTTGGAGGAGTCCATAATTTTTGAAAGGCAAGTTTTGGGTTAAGGAATCTATCTCGAGCACTAACCTCTAGTATAAAGAGGAATGATTCAATGTTTGAAGTCTACAGTAATTTCAGATTTGCAGAAAGTGGGCAAAAAGGAAGCCAGTTTAAACAAGCTGGTAAATGTAGTAGTTTATCAACTCCTTGTTAATATTTTATACAAATAAAATATATATGCATATTTAATTTTCCTAAAAGTGTAAATTGCAGTAATAAAGACCTTGTCACATGTTGAAGTTTAATTCCCAAATTTATCAAAAGCACAGGAAAGATACCAGCAGAGACCTTTACATTTAATTCTGTGAATGAAGAACTCAGTTGCCATTGAATTTCAATATCTACTATGTACTCCTTTTAATCCCAGTGAAGATTCCTTCAGAACTAAATGTATATTTCAGCACTTTATACACAGAGACAAAATCAATATGATACCTTCAATATGATACCAATCTTCATATAAAATTTGGTCCTACAAGTTAATATTCAGCACTAAAAGAGGCCATGCATGAGATTTCTAAAGAAATACTATATGAAGGGGCTAATATATTTGAAATTCATGTAAAAGATGGCATTGCAATTAAGCCAGAGATGTGCCTTGTACGAGCCATAAAAACATGATTGTTTAGAGAGGAGATCCTTTCACCTGAACATGGGTGGTGCAAATCTTTCTGTGCACATGAAGGAGTAAGTCATGCTGGGGGGGTTGTGTTGGTGGTTTTTTTGTTTGTTTGGGGTTTTATTGTTGGTTGGTTGGTTGTTTCTTTTTTTATATATATTTTCTAACTTAACAATCATACAAGACCAAACTTGAACAGGTGAAGGGCAGTGACACAACAAATAGATTGAGTACTTTTTAAAGGTTAATAACAGTCTTGAAGCTCTGAAAACACTCCTTAAAAGTCACTGTACATGATGTGCAATTAGATGGCTGAGATTCTACAAAATTTGGCATATGTCAGAGATAAGAGTCCCTGCAGAGTTACTCTGACTGCAGAATAGATGTGACCTTTTAGGGTCATAAAAAACAAGTGTAGAGAGAAAAGTCATGCATTCCCAAGTATTTCAAAAAAGTTCTAAATGTTTCAAAATACAAAAATATATCGCCCCAATGTTGGCCTTTTCTCCCAGGCAACTAAGGACGAGTTGAGAGAAATGCCCTCAAGCTGCGCCAGGGGAGGTTAAGGTTGGACATTAGGTGGAATTTCATCACAGAAAGGGTGATTAAACATTGGAATGGACAGCTAGGGAGGTGTGGAGTCACTGCCCCTGGAGGTGTTTGAGACTGGACGTGTCACACAGTGCTATGGTCTAATTGACGAGGTGACATTCAGTCATAGGTGTGACTTGATGATCTCAGAGGTCTTCTGCAACATAATTGATTCTGTGTTGCTTCACTTATTTTTGGCATCAGAGTAGGTTGATAATTATTTTAACTACACTGAGAAAACAAATTCACTGCCCTTCCTATCCTACTAATGAGATGTGAACAAACAGTAAAAAACATTACCATGAAGCAGGCACATTGACCATCAGTCTACCCATAAAGATAATGAAAAGCAAAGGGTAAATTACAGGAACTGAGGAGCTTTGAAAAATGCATTAACATCCTTGCTGCTGCTTTGGAAAAGGTATCATTGTCTTAAAAGGCGCATTAAAACCAAAGAAGTGACAAGACATAGAAGGTATGTTTGGCCTCAGGGCAATTACCATCTGGCACTCTTGTTTAAAATGAGAATGAAGCGGTTAGAGAGCTTTGGAAGTGAATATCGTAACAGGAAAAAATGTGATACATTTCAAGGGAAGGTCTAAGCATGAGAGACTTTAGATTTTTTGCTTGTTTTGTTTTAAACCCTGTGCACATTTTTTTAAAAGCTTAGTGCACTATTTCCAAATATCGCTGTGCATCCAGGCATTGGTGCACTGTTTCATAAGCCCTGGTCCCTTACACTGTTGTAGTGACCTATCAGTGCTGGAAATCTCCATCTTCAGAGGTTTCTGAACTGATCTAAACTAAAAGTAATTGAAATGTCTTTGAAAATTACATCATGAAGGGGATGGAATACGTGTTCCACGTTGGGAAAGATTTTCTAGCAGTGAAAGTATGGAAATTTTACTGTTAATTGGGAAACTAGTGAGAAGCAGAAAGAACAACTTTGTGGGTCACATTCTTGTGAGATGATTCAACCAGATGAGAGGGAAATAAATAAGCAATGGTATGAAGTAAGGAGGCAAACAGAATCCCAGTTTCAGGTGAGCTCAGATAGAATCTGAGTGTATTAGCCTAAGCTGAATTTTATGCTGTAGCAACCTGATAGCTGCTGACACCCAAGATAGCTCTTTTACAGCTAGCTTGGTTATCACTGTACTAGATTTAAATCTGCACCCTCATGAATAAACTGAACTGATATGAAAAAAAAATCCCAAAACCCACAAAGTAAAAGACGACCTTTTTCAGTCACTTATGTAGAAATCCTAAGAGACTCCGCAATAACTCCATAATAAAAGGAATGAGAAATTCTCATTGTGGAAAAGAAATTGAACATAACTGGCATTCCTGAGACTTGATGTGATGATTCATGACTTGAATGCTAATATAGCTGGTTATTGCATATTGAAAAAGATAGACCACTTAAAAGATGTTGAACATATTCAGTGTTCTACATCTCCATCTTTTAGAACTCCTGGTAAATCAGGAGTATAGGCTTTAAATGCATCTAGATGAAAATGTTAACAATGCCAAAGTAGGAATCTGTTACAGCCTACCAGATCAGAAAGTCAGATGAGTTTCTTTCAAAATGCTTGTCAATAATGTCTTCCAATAAAGAAGAAAAACTATTTTTACATAACATAGGAGCTATACATTTGAAGTTTTGTGTATGGGTGATAAATATTTACTGAATAAAACAAAAAAACAAACAACACCAAACACCCCAAACAAACAAACGAAAAACCCACAAAACTTTACCTAACACCTAACAACGATTTTGGCCCTCAAAGTCATGGATTAAAATGGATTACTCTCAAGACAGTAATCAAATGGTTGCCTGGGGAATAATTATCATCACCTGGTTTTATTAAAAACAAGACAAAGAACATGTGACAGAGAAACCACGCTGCGTTGGGCAGGGTTGATGTGGGAAAGAAGGCTGTCTAGTCCATGCTTTTACATCCTTGGTGGCAACTTTCTTAGGATGCAGGAAATTATTCATGAAGCAACTACATAGAAAAGTCAATGAAAATGTATTCAATTGCAAGATCCATAACATAAGATAGTGGAAGGCCAAAATAATCTGTACAACACAGAAATAGTTGCTTTAATTATGACTTCAGTTTTGATGCAAGTTCATGGTAGCTGAAGGCAGCAATTTTTAATGCAAGTCAATATGCCAAAAATAGGAAAAGAAAATGTTCACTAACAGTAGAAACCAACTTGGAGTTTACTGATAGGACCTTAGGAAAATGTATGGCTGAATGAAGGAAAATAGGGATGATATTTTAATTGTATTGTATTATATATCAGATTATACCATATTAGGAGGGAAAAAAGATGTTTTCAGATAAAAAATGTGGAATTGTTAGAGATGAGGTAGAAAGTGTACAGTATAATCTGTCTTGTCAAACTGATTTTATTCTTCCACAGAATTTGATAAAAATAACTGAATAGATGCATTTACACTAAATAGAAAAAACTTACTTATTGAATGACTAGAAAAACACCTTTCTCATGACCGTCTTGATGTCAGTATAAATCCTGAAGCTACTCAGTACTTCTACCAATGAACTAAAAAAGAATAAAAAAATCTTATGATAAAAATCTGTGTATAGTGGAAAGAGTAGAAAAGGTATCTAATGATAGAGGCATGGCAGTTATATATATTGGTGCTCAAGTATTCAGTATATATATATATTCTGATAACATTATATCCTCCAAAGCTGATCTGGTCACATAAGCACATAAGACTGGAATAAGACTGTGACTATGCAGACGTAAGAAACCAATTTTTTATCAATTCTGGGAAAAAGTGATGAAAATATTTGCATTTTTATCCTTCCCCAAGTGTGCTGTTTTCAGAGACAAAAATGCCTTTTGGTTTTGATATATGTAATGTTTAAAATACTTGGCTGTTTTGACATTACTTGGTTTCATTGAATTGAAATTTCAAAACATAAAATGCAGAAGTGTGGATATAAAATCTGAAGCATTTTGCGTAAGGAGAATCCAGTGTTACAATTTTTTTAAAAGATCAGTTATGGAATATCTCTATCACTTTCCACAAAATGCTCTGAAGTTTTCTAATACTGTAGAGCTAAAAACCTGCAAACCTGAAAATTCAAAATTCTAACTTACAGTGTTCCTGCTTCACACAAGATTATTTGAGGACCATTAGTGCTGCCTGAGATTTTTACTTTCTCTTGCTATTCATTTCTTGTCAGCAAATTCTCTCCTCACTCTGGCTGCTGCTCAGCAGTATATCTGTGTTGTTAGACATGTGACTTCATTTAGTTGCCTTCAGAGTGAAGGATGGCAGCTCAAGTAACTGCAGCTCCGAAGTTTCCAAAGTCTTTTCCACTTGGGGAAGAAGCATCATTTATCTTTAAATTTATGTGCATAACATACAAATCAGCTTCTACATGCAAAACCTTTCTCAAAACCTACAGACGGCTTGTATTTTGATAGTGCTCACGGATAACTGCAGTAAACCTTATCCTAGATGTGTTATCCAGAGATGCCACATTTCCCCTTCTAGGAACTGTCAAACAGAAAAGGCACAGGGGAGAGGCAAGTGCCTTTCTGCTTCTAGCTACCTAATGACTTCCTAGTAAATTGTGGGGATACCTGAGGAAATTACAAACAATACTTACTTGTGACTCCAGCTTCTGTGGCCTGTACCCTTCCTCGTGGTATGCATCACATCTGTCTCTGTGGCATTATAAAAATGTATAACTGGTAAGGAAATGCTCCCTTTTGAGATTTGTCATCTGAGTTAGCATGATTTGCAGTATTCTACCATCTGGAACTGAAGAATCCGTAGCATTATACAGATCTTCCTCATCCTTTTTTCTCCTTCTAAACATTTTTTTTTTTACTAATGCATGTAAAGGCATAGAGATAAAAATCATCGTTCTTAAGTGAAGAGAATTATGCCCTTCTTGTAATGAAAATAAACATAGGTCATGCATTTCTATTTATATGGAGCAGAGAGGCCAGAAGAGCTAAGATTAACTATGAAAAAACCCCACAAAAACGTTAAGCATAGAGGATTACCTGTGCAAAAAGACTGATGTGAAAATAAAATTAGACATTTTTCTCTTCTGTTTACAAAAAATTATCAGAAGTAAATTCTTAAAGATAATGGCAAACCCCAAAAATTTCTTTAATATCTTGGGCCCGGATATGTGACCACAAAAATGCAATGAATGTGCTGGTCGTCTGCCTAATGCCAGAAGCTGACTGAGAGCTGTGGAACAGAAAAACACATTCACAGAAAACCTCTCACATTAGTGAATAAAGTCTTACATACAAGTTTAATCATATGAGTTCTTATAATTTTACCAGCCTGTACAGAATTCCAGCCAATGTTGCATCTTCCTTGATCTTCTCATATATTTGTGTCTTCTGTCCTTCTTTTATCCAGCATTATGGAAAACACTGTGAATAAAAAGAAAAATACAGATTTTTAAAAATATTTATAAAAATCCTGAATATTTCTTATGCATTTTCAGATAAAGGACTGTCCATGGCTGACCGTGAAAATATTGTCAAACTTGACTTGCATACTTAAAAGTAGTTTTATGGGCAATAATTACTGGTCTAGCAGAGGGTGGTACCTATGAGTTATATCACATTAACAGCTACTATGGCCATTGTCACCCCTTGTCACCAAAGTGAGCTATGCAGGATGGAAAACCTACTAAAGGGCAACCAACTTGAAATCCAGATAATAAGAGTGAAATCTATGTACCAACATGATCCCCTTTAATTTTCATCCATTGAGCTACATTATGCATTCACTTAATACCAGGGCAGCCTAAATTGACCAGGATTAAGTGACAGGAGAACTTGGCTGATTAAATTACTTTAAGGTGATTCACATGGTGCTAATAGTGTAGATATCAACAAAAAATGGTGGTGAATAATGAAACAGGGAGAGACAAATAACATACAGTTAGCTGAGGGTAATTTTACCAGCAAGTGCTGAATACAGTCTGTAGCTATTACAGTGCTGAAAAAAAGCATACAGTGAATGTCTCTAATACTGCAAGTTACAATCTGCGTGTTACTTAAATTATATGCAGTCATCCTGTATTCTGACGTGTCAGCAACAACCTAATTGCTAGCCATTTGTTCTTTTAATGTTTACTTTGAGAGGTGCTTCTGGGAAAAAAAAGTAAAAATATTTTTAAAAAATTTTAAAAGTAGAAGGAATTATGCTTGATGCACAACAGAGAGGTCACAGGTACTTGGGAGTATTTACCATCTGTTGATTTTAGTTTCCATCTGTGTGTCTTATTACCACTAAAATCCTTGAACCACCATAATAAAATAGATTAAACAAATACAGCTATAAAATCATTATATCATCCGATGGTAGCAAAATTCTACATATGGGTAAGTGGTATTTCGACTCTGGATGTAGGCAGGACCAGCTCTGTCTCCGAGAATACTGGGCTTGAATCCCCTCAGGCAGCAGAGAACCTCAGTTTTAGGTCTTAAATTTTTTTTAGTAGGGTTCTGATTGCTAGGCATCATATTTACAGAGGAATTTAGGTGTATAAATTCTCCTGGGTTTCAGTGGGAGTTGAGATAAATAAGATTAAGATAGATGAGTTAAAACAAAAGATAAGTGAAGAATTGAACCAAAGTTTGTTAAATAAAAGGGATATTATCCCTACCATGTTGTCTTCTTGTTGTTCTACTCCAGCAGTTAAATTTTGAAAAAAGATTAAACCTATGTGAAATATTCAAAGAAGGATTAAAATGCTATCTACTGGAGAGGCATATTGGTTGTTCACAGAATCACAGAAGACTCTCAACATTGTGTATTTTCTGATGCCATTAGTATTTTGTAAGACTTTGTGTAATAATGTTAGTTCACTATTGATGGTGGCAACAAAGTTTTTCAATTATGAATTCACTATTTCTGTTGTCATGGGTAATCCAGTGAAAAAAATTCACTACTTTAAAGGCCTTTTTTTATTCTCACTGCAATTAACTGAAAACTAGGTCAAGAGCCACTCCAGACAGACAGTAATATTAAATGTGAGGAAATGTTACACAGAAATAATTAAGCTCTTGCTATATTAAATCATGATAACATTCTTTCAACAGTAAGCACTGACATGTAAATTTGAGAGCAGGTTCTTTTGCTTAATGTTACATGCAGTTTCAGGACTGCAACACAATGAAAATGTCACTTTTCTTCTGTGCCTTAGTAATTGCTACGTGATAAACATGCATGAGACAAACATGCACCCATCCCACATGATAATAAGTGGACTTATACATAGAAAATAGTAATTACATTTTTCTTCCTTTTTTTTTTTTTTATTACCTTAATTGGTAGTTAATTTATGCACCTGATTTTTCAGGTGCTTGTACAAAGTCATTAAAAATGACCTCCAAGAAAAGCAGAAGCACTGAAAAATGAGGCAGGATAACAGGCTGGCTGTTACTACATATAGCCCTTTTCTGTTGGGAAATGCTCTTGCAAATACAGCAATTATATATGATGGAAAATTTCATAAACTTTTGAAATTCAACAGTATTAAAATGTTAGTAACAGAGCTCTCACTATTTCTCTTCCAAATCCCTGTTTATCACTTTGTTACAGAATTCACTATAGGCTGAAATCTGATGTTTACCACATTATTCTGAAATATTAAAAATTTGCATTGTTTTGTTATGCAAAACCTGATCTTATTCTCTCAGAATATTAAGAAATTGTTTATTATGTCCCAGTTTGAGGACTGAAGCAGGAAAATGAAAAATAATTTTGTTTTACTCAATGTCAAATGAGTGGACTAAAAGATTTAGTCTTAACATACAGCTGTGAGGTTGCATAAAAGTAATCACAGGACATGTACAAAGACATAAACTCTAACACAATGTCCTTAAAGCTTTGAAGTTTTGAAGCATTGTCTGTCTCCTATTAATAAACGCCTTACAGTGGGGAGCAGTGCATCAGTATAGGTATTCTTTTTCTGGAATAAATTTATTGATAATATTTGAGATTCAGAAATGCCAGTGTACATAGTATCCCCAATGGCTTTACAGATGTAGGAATCCAAAGGCTATATGTATTGTCTTTTGGAATAAGTCTGTCTCCCAGCACTTTCACAGAAACATTAATGTTTTCATGTGCTTCAGACGTCAGGGAAAACCACTTTCCTTGCTAGTAGCTCCACTAAAGTTACTTAAATGTGCTAAAAGAACTTCCACCTGCAGTCTTTGGCCAACCCAGGGTGTGTTCAGGATTTTTAAAGTCTTAAATTACCTTCTCCTGTCATTGATCCACTGTTGCTTCACCTCTGATGCACTTTGGCATACATTTGTCATGTCAGGGATGTCTATGGAGATAGATTGTATGCTTGATAGAAAACCCAGCAACAGTTTTTTTGGTTTCTTCTCGCCATGACTGAATTCCTCACTGCTGAAGGGAAGGGCTGAACTCTGCTGTGTTAGGAAGAAAATCCTTGTATTGTGTAATGTCCAGTACTCTACTGTGTAGTGTAAAAGGTCTTTTGAATCATTTAAAAAAACCTCACTAATTACAACGTGATTTCTTAGGTATTCTAAGGTTTAGTATCCTGTTACATGAACTGATACAAGAATGTGAAGATGGTGGACGGATCAACCTCTAAATATTTAGGATAATACATGAGGAACAAATAATAACCAGTCCACTCTATTGTGTTTTACCTGTCTTTTTCTAATCTTACCAAAACTTCATAATTCAAACAGAAATGCTGAAATTTAGATTGGGAACCACATTTTGCTCAGTACTTGTATGGCAGCTAATACAGTGGACTATAGTCAACGCTTCATTGAAAACTAAATATTAAGTAGCAATAGCAACTCAAATAATACCACCGTCTCTCTAGAGCACAGCACATTGATTGCCTTATACCTTTCATGGGAGAATTTTAAAAGCAAAATAAAATTTGGATTGATTATACTTCAAATACAGAATGGCATTAGGTATAGTACGAGCATGGCAAAATTTTCTCTAAAAGAAAATGCACACTAATACCTAAAGCCCACTCTGTTCTGCTTCCTTTTTCATTATAGCTGATGTTTCATTTTAACATATACATTTGAAACTCACTTTGTGTTTTAATGGAATGCTCTGGGCCAAACAGATCCCTGGTGTAACATTGCTTGTGTATGTTGTGTATTACAATTTTTAATGGCATGGGTTTGGGGTGGCTGCATTATTCATATGGGGTATATTGATAAAAAGGTCATACAGGTCACTGCATGAATTTAAAATACTTCTGCAGTTCAGAAATGTATTCTTTACATACATTTAAAATGTGTGCTGATAGATTTTGCTTTTTTAATTGATGAGTACTGATATTATTTATTTTACTCTCTGTCTGTGAGGTCAGATTTCATTAGCTACTATTTGCAGGCTCCAAATGAAATGAAGACTACAATAAGCTTTAAATTAGAAAGTACCAAAACAAAACTCCAGTGTTGTAACAGATTCTCATTCTCTTAAAAGATTAATGGAGAAGACTTGTAGAACAATTTCTGTATCCTGTGGCTATTCATTTAGCATACTCATTATGCTGGACATCATGTCTTGTTTGCAAGAATTTGCTCTATTTTTTAGCAATAAAACTCCTGAATTTTCTTCATTATGAAAATAACGTTAGGTTCTACAGGGCTGCCTATAAGAAATACTTGAAAGAGTTCATTATATTTCTACATCATTATAAAAATACCCTGGAGTTACATTTTATGTGTTGTGGTGACTCTATACCCTTTCTTCTTGGAGTTCCTGCAACAGGAGATGCAGCCAAGGAAAAATTACATCCTCTCTATACTGCTCATACGTTATTCCTGTTCCCCCTGGAGCTGTGATTTCAGATGTGAACTGGAGGAACCCAAATTGGTCTTGTAATTTTCATCATGAACCAGACCATCCACAGGCACCTCATACATTTAGTATGCAGAAACGTGAAGAAGAAACCTTACCAGAGTTTCACAAACTACCATCTGACAGGAGTAAATGCTTACTTTGAGTGGAGGGCTATAGAAAATGTCCTTCATTTCACATGGCAACATCATGGCTTTGCTTTAACCAAGGCCTGAATGACTCATTATATGAGCCATGGCCACGAGGACACTGCAAACAAGGCCTGAGAATAATGAGCCACGTGTGACACACAAAGACGATCTGAGCCTTGGTGTGGACCATGGGTCAAAAGTGACAGAGTACCTGAAACTGCTGGAAGGGCGTGCTGTGAACTGCTTGCATCAATATTTGGCTGCAAAGTCTCTTGGTACTAGAGGCTGGGGCTGGAGAGAACGTTGCTATGTGGACAGCCAAGTGTAGAAGCAGAGTGCCTGAGGTGGAACTGCTTCTGAATTGGTGCTGAGCCTCTGCCCAAGGGCTTGACTGGCCAGAGGGACTGTCACACAACCCTGGACTTCACTGTGCTGACTCACTGAGCTGGTAACTAGGGTTGGTTAGTAGTGAGTAAGTGTGGGAAATTTTTCTGACACAGCCTATTTGTTGTTCTGTCTGCTTACATGGAACTTGGCAAAGTCATAATGTTTAGTGTGACATCATTCCATTCCTTTTTGCAGTGTTTGAGGATAGAGTGGACAATTTAGCTTTCAATCACATTTTAGAAGCCATTGACCAATACTTGCCTCAATCAATCTAATCGTATTTATGAAGAACACCATAGCCTACTAAACTGGAGAAATCTGAGCCATTTCCACATGTTGGGAGCATCTTGTGACATTTACATACAAAAGCCTTTGGAAAATAGAACATCAGTCAGAAAATGAACTTTTAAAAGATTCTAATGACAGATACACAGCTACGGTTTAGAGAACTGGAGAAACTAGAGGTAAAAGTGTATTGCCAAAGAGCAAATGTCACTTAGATACTACTTTGAAAATTCTCCTTGTTTTGAGCATATCCAAAAGTAGCTAACCAAAATTCTTTGTAATCAGGATAAAAAAACCCTGCTGATCTTGTTTTTCAAGAAATTATCCTGTGTTAATTATTGAAAAGATGACTCACTATTTCCACAGTTTCCTGTAAACATACACATATTTCATGAGAGCCTGTGGGAGAGGAATATTTTAGAAGTAGAAAGTCATAAACTTATAACTACCTCTGCACTTTGGAAATGTCTGACACACATGGGACAAACATTCTTTTTTTAACTGAAGATTTACACTCTTACTATGAAGATCAACTCATTTTTTATTTCATAGCATTGTGTTTTAACCATAACTTCTTTAGCTGTGCCTGATGTCATCCAATTAGTTCATGTTTGCAAACAGAATAGGGTATACAGAAAGCAATTTGTTAATCAAATTTCACCTTACTCTTTTACTCTTTCCTCTAATGATCCCTACAAGTTCTTGGTATTAATCACAAAAATCTTAAGAGTTGTCCTGTTAAAAATTCAGCTCAAGAATTCAGTATGACCTTTTACATCTAGACCCTGATTTAAGAGCCAACACAGCTAAAATCATAAGATGGTATGCTGCTGTAGCACATTAAAAGGTCAAATTTAAATGAGTTCAAGTTGACATACTATTCTTTGTCTTAGGGAAGAATCAATTATGAACTTCAGTTAAATATATAACTCTTGCAACTTTTTCTCAAATGGGATGTATTGATAAATCTAGGCTGTAATTATGCAAGTATTAAGAAATATTTACTAAGTCTTAACTAAGTCTTAATCAGTCACATCAGAATTAAAAGGTATTTAATATTTGCAAAATTAAATATATGTATTGGTGTTTGGGGGACTGATGTCTTCTACAGCAAAGACCTGATATGTATGCAACAGTTTTTTTCCAGACTACCTAGTTCAAAGGGAGATTCCCGTCCTCAGCAGAGAGTAACATCAACCTTACACTGTTTGCTTATGGTAGTTTCAACAGCTAAGATACTGAAGGGAGAATGACTAGTAATTACCTCCAATGAGTCTGTCATGGACAAGGGCTGACTCTGAATGTTGAGCTCAAAAACTCTTTCCTTCGTCTCCATTTCTTTGTATGAGGTATCTGTGCCAGCTGTGAGGGGTTCCAGAGGGCAGGCATCTGCTGCAGACTTCTTAATATTTTCCTACCCCTGTTATAAAAGAATATATCTGTTATGTTCAGATCTTGCAGTGAGATCCATTTTACCCATGGAAGTTCACAGCAAGGTCAGTGTGTCCCTCTAAAAACTTCTCTTCATGAAGAAATAAGTCCCATGTGCTTAAAGTCTCAAATTACAAAATATATCTCACTTGTCCACAATCCACTGTGTGTCCATACACCTCCCTATGCACATGTGAGTGTGTATATGTATATATATCTATACAAACACATAAACACACACTAAGAAAAAATGTGAATCATATGGATAGGGGCTCTAACCATTGTTTCAACTTGTTTGTTCTGAACAGCTACATTATGCTCTAGTGGACTTTTCTCAGTGTTGGACTTTTGCCATTGACTTCAAACGAGTCAGATTCAGGCCACTGGGGAAAAAAAAAAAAAAAGCAAATTTTGAAACCAATAAGATTTAAAATGCCTGGCTTTGAAAGTCATGATACAAAGCTCAGAATTTACTCTCCCCTATGTAGAAATAACCTGTAGGGGGGAGAATGGGACCTTTAGATTATTAACTATTCAGTGAGTTTTAAGCAGCTCTATAGCGCTTTTTATCTTCAAAGTGCTTTTTAAACATTAACTAAGTAATCCTCTCAATCCTCTGAAGTAAATAATTTGGTATTTATTATCCTGGTGAAGAATTGCTATAAATTAAAAGCAAATGCTGAAAATAGTATTTTTCATGTACATTTTTTTAAAATAATAAAAAGGGAAAAATGCAGAATCTGAGGCTCTGCATCTGCACTCCCATGGTACTTACTCCATTTCAAGTGTTACTGGTCCAAAGTAAATATAAAATCTGTATGACTGCCCATTGTCAGAGATGGAAAACCTACTGCAGAAAGTAGCTGCATCTGAACTCTACTACTCTCCCAGACAACTGTACTCCCAAGCAAACTTTTCTAGCACATGCTTCAGACTGAGCCTTCACTGCCATGAACTACCCTGATTTGTGGAAGAATGAAATGACAGCAAACTCCCACAGTGGAAGAAATTTTGTATAGATAAATGTAAGGTAGTGCACCTGGGAAAAAAAGCCAAGAGATTGCTAGAAGAAAAATGTTACCAAAAAGGAGTAAGATCCTGTGATTGTGACACACAGTTCAATAAAATTATCATCTTGCTAGCCAATATAACTAAGAAAACAAAGCAGTGCTAGGAATTATTAGTAAATGTTCAGTGGGGTTTCCTTTTAAGCATGTATTTCACTGCATAATTTCACCATTCCTTTATGTTTACAATTACATACAAAAATGACTGGAGAATAAGCATCTTATATAGGATTTCAGGCTTTGGTGTTATTTCTTAGCAATGGGATTAGCTCATTTCCCACATTGTTTTCCAAGCAAATGTTGTTTCTTTAACAACTGGAGTATCATGCATACCTGAGCCTCTCAGATTTAGAGTTGTATCAAAAAGACTGAGAAAGAAGATAAATTTAGGTTACATCATCCAACAAGTATGTTTGTCTAGGTGAATTTTGAAGGCTTGTAACTTTTTTTCTATCTCTATGACCACTATATATGTAAGGATTTTCAGGGTCTTCACTCTAATACTACTCCCTCACCCTCCCCCCACCCCCAAATTAATTTAAACTGTCCACATTTCCAGAATTTTCTGTCAGGTATAGAGTTTTCCTTAACATTGTAATTTTTAATTCAACATCAATTTCTATTTCCACAAAAACATTTTCACCAAGACCTATTTCCCCCAGCATTTTAGCATACGACCTTATTTTGGTTAAAATGTCAAAACCAGTAGATATTTTAGTAAAAATGAAAAGCAGCCCACTATCTAAAATCCGGTACAGTGAAAGCAGTTTCAATATTAAAGGCAGGAAAATGATGTCTTCCTTCCCTTCAGGTTCTAGTGTAAGCCATTTAACTGATAACAAGCAAGATACTAATGAGGTGTTAGCCATTAAAAGGAAACCACAAAGGGTCCAGCTCACATCTAAAGTTTATCTACAGTTTACATTCTACTCAACAGTCAGTTTACAAGCTAAAATTTTCTTCAATTCCAAACATTCTAAAAGAAGGACCAGAACAAATAATTTCTTAGAAATGTAATTTCTCTCAGTCTGCTGGTCCAAATTCTACCCCAGAGCCAAGCTGCCATGCTGTTGAAGGTTTTACTATTTGAAAGCCTTGGTTATTAAATTTTTCATCCCTAAAACACATTTAGAAGTAAGTTTGCCAATTGACAGAAATGTTAAAAGTACGTATAACCAAAAACCTCAGTGAATCAAGGTTTTGAAATCATTCAGATGTTGAGAAGAGTATAACAATTAAATCTGCTATAATTTTAAATAATTGAGTTTTTCAGTAAGGAAAAATCAGTAAAAAATCATTACAAAATTCCTTATGTCATATAGAATAATTAGATACTGGGAGAGTGGTATACCTGCCAAACTGTTGGAGACAGGAAATAATTTTAATATACTTGTGCTGGAGATATGCATGTCAGTTTATACCTTCTATATAAATATCAAAGATGAATACGATTAATGGAATATCCTTTTTCTAAAAAGCATTAGGAGAAGTTAGAGAATGACCCAAAAATCAAAAAGAAAAACATTAATTTATAAGTAGATAAGCGTCATGTTAGAAAGTAAGTCACTGCCTGACATGTTTTAAAAAAAATTTCTTTTTGAACAACTGTTTCACTCTCCAATCAAACTCCTGACACTGCCTGCTATTAAAGTTATGATACTGAATTAAAAGGACTCACTATTTCTGTTACTTATGGAAAATTCAGCTACTCATAACTAGAATTCCCACTGTACTTCATAAAGATCCTGACCAGAGCAGTCACAAGTCCCCCTGTCTTAGACATACTATCACAAAAAGAAAAAGAATGCATAATTACTTATGCTGTAGCATTAAAACTTGAGGCTTAGAACTAATAGAACCAACCATAACATTTAAAAAGGACTTCCTTAACAATGGGGCAACTGATTCACCATGTAACTAATCTATAAAAAACACTTTAGTATAATCTTCCATGAGCAGAGCTATGAAATATTCATGGGGTACCTCTACATCCAGTGTGCAACCAGGATACTGTTTCTGGAGATGCCATTACGGAAATATGATATTCAAAATATGAACATCTGGTAATCAAATGCATGGCAGTGTAGTACTTACATGAGAAACATGATTTATTCCCAAGAAAGAATATTAATTCTAAACACAGGGCTCCCAGACTTTCTGGAAGACAAAAACATGAAAGAGACTGAGGGGAAAGTAGAGCTGTGTGTATCGGGAGAAAACTCAGTTCTGAAAAATTGCTATACTGAGCCTCAGAGAAATATAATGAATCAATCTGGGATTAAGCTACTAGATAGGAAAAAGAATAAGGACAGCACTAGGGATGTTGTTGAGACCTCCAGGGCAAGAAGAGAGGTGAGAATAAAATTCTGCTTAAAGATGAGGCAAGAAAAAGAAGGTAAAAAAAACTCCCACAAGCCTATGTGGATTCATAATTTCAACCCTCTAATTACCAAAAACCTCAGAGATGCAGAGGAGGAGAAATATGGGAATGAAGATGTAGTGAATGATTAGATCTGAATTAATTAGAGACACAAAAACATGTTGAGAGCAAAGACCCCACTGCTGAGCATATTTGTTCGGCACTAGATAGTGATGAGGATGCCATTAGTACTTTCAGAAAATAGAAATATTCTTAAAAAATAAATTCAATGTGAGGAGATAACAGTCTGTGTTTTCAGTACAGTAATGCATGGAATAAAATCTTCAAAGGAAAACCATTTCTACAATCTACTTACACAAATCAGTTAAAAAAAAATAGGAGAAATATGCTGAGTAATGGACATGAAAGATGGATTCTTCATCTCTGTTAAATGGTTCAGCTCCATTAACATTTTCATATAGCTCAAGACAGGGAGGATCCATTAGATCATCTATTCTAACCCTGTATGTCATAGGCCATTAGATTTCATTTTCAATTCCACTCAGCTTAGTAGTTTATGTTTAACATCTTACAGAAAAACATCTACTCTTGATTTGAAGGCAGAGAGACGGAGAGTCACACTGCCCTTGGCTTTTTGCTCTGAAGGTTAAGTACTATTGCTGCAGCGAAATTGTGCCTTATTTCTCATTTGAATTTGTTTGGTTTCAGCTTCCAGCCAGAAGTTTTTAATTTTTTTCTGCTAGCATAAATAGTCCTTTAATATTTAGCTTTTTTTTTTTT
>VXAC01007544.1:162073-235552 GCA_013399225.1 Rhipidura dahli | reverse complement strand
TTTTTTTTTTTTTTGGTACTTCTAGATCATAATTAAACCACTTCTTCTTCGGGAAGCCATACAGAACAAGGTCATTTTTGTCATGCCTCTCTATAAGTCAACTTTCTCCAGCTTTAATAAATTTTCCCTTTTTTTTTTTAACCCTTCTGTTTTTAACAATCCGTGCCCCCAAATCTTGAACTGGTCCAAGTAAAGCTAACCTCTCTACCCACACTTATTCATCCCTTGTGCATAGTTTGCATTAGCAATTTTCGCAGAGCATTGTACTGGTCTGGTTTGAGCTGCACTTCTTTTGCCTCTCTTGAGACTCTGAAACTCAATTGTCTATAGTTCCTATACAAACAAGATACAAAGAAAAGTTCCTTTAGAGGACGATCCATATTTCAAGTGAACATCTTCATTTATCTTACATAAAGACAGAGTGAACTCCTAATTTGGAAACTCTTTGGTATTAATAAAACACCTGGAGTAGGAGTGGGAGATTACACAATGACAATTCAGCTCTCTGCAATGGAGCTGGAATTTTATTAACTTTCCTTGTGAATTCTACAGCCAATAGCATGAAAAAACTCTTCAATACTCATTATGAACTTCTCCTCTGAGTCTACCATTTCCTCTGTATTTGATAGAGGGCTGTCTGAAAATTTTGGGAAACAGGATCTCTGTGCTGTTTGGTAAGGAATTTACCACAAATAACGAACAATTTATTGTGTCTTCAAACTTGTCTACCTTTGCTTGTGTTAGTAGTAAGAGTTTCAGGAGAAAGGGTAAAAAATACAATACAGCCCTTCATTTACCTTCACATGCCTGCTTATTACTTGTTTTGAAAGCGCTGCCAATACCACCCTTCAACCAAAGCACTAATGACGCTTCAGCACTTAATAAAAAATGTTACAGTCTATCAATGAAAATTGGTGTTCCATAAAGAGAACTTTTAGAGCAGACTGACTCTGTACATGCTATTTATTTCTACTGATAATTTTTCCTAAGTCACTTCCAGTTCTGTTTTGCTCCATTACTCATGAGTTATGAGGTCATTTGTAACTCAAAGAAATAAATGATATTATTTAGCATAAGTCACCTATGTCTAAAATGTTGTGTTAATATATTTAATTTGTATCATTTGGATTTCTTCCTCAGAAGAGGATATACATTTGTTTCGGCTATATTAACTCATATAATTCTGGCAATACATATTAAAGTAACAATAAGGTAGCTCCAGTCATAAGTACTTCTACCACTAAATGTGACTATGTAAATAAATATTAAACTGATTTTTTTTTTTTTTTAACAGTGAACTCCAAAACAATGTGTGTCAAGAAATCTCTCACTGAGCTGGAAAAAATGGCTATATTACATATTTCCCCAAGTGACCTCTCTTTGTTGTTTGACTATTTTAACTCTTCTCAAAAAATTCACTTCTATCCTGCACTGAACTAAATGCTGCCTGGAGATGAATAAAGGAAAACTCAGTGCAGTCTGTAATGTATTTATTTCTTTTTTCAATTCCTTGACTAATCAGAGGTATTTCTTTATTTACTTAGAAACCTTACTAAATCTGCCAAAAAATTAATAAGCTGCCATGTCATAAATTAAACAGTATGGTGTTTACATGCCCTGCAACCAGCCTTTGGTCCTATTCAGGCAAAAATGAGTTTTCTAATAAATCAGTGATACCTCTGAGGCCAGACAGCTCAGCTCAAAACACTGAACATGTTTGTCCTCTCTAATCTTGGGTTAGTTTCTCTATCTCATGATTCAATCCAAGCAACCTTTGTGTGACCACAATTTCAGAATGCCAATACAACGCTGATAAGACTGATGGGAGTAAGAAAGGATATGTAAGAACTGGGCCTCTCTATTGGGTGCTGCTTTTGCTTCTTCCCATTGCAGGATGCCTGTCCTCTGGCCAGCCCACAATTCACAAGGGATGCTGAGCAATGCAGGTATTGGCAAAATAACCTGTCAGAGTTTTAGAGCCTTTTTCGTGAGAATGATTGACCTCCAAACCCCCATAATGCCATCTATAAAACCCTATAAGGGTGATCTAAACTGCGATTGCAAAAGAAAAATAGAATGCTGCTGAGGTAACTTCTGTTCAAATCAGATTATACAAATACAATTTCTTTAAGAATATTCTCTGTAAATCTCTTCAGTGAATATGAGAGAATGTAGTTTCATTCCCTTCATGAAAATAGAAAGTTGCCTTTTTTGATAAGGTGGTGTATTTTTCTGAGAGTTTTGGCCAACTGTGGAATAAAACATCCAGAGCAAGGATCAAAACAAAAATTCTAGGTAATTAAAAATATAAAAATGAAGGAATCTATTCTCACATTAGTGAATAAATTGAAAATACTTTATACAAATTAATATTTTTAGATATTGAGAATAAAATAAGTATTTTTATTACCAGAGTTGGTATTGCATCAATTTATAAATTCTATCATTTTAAAGTAGGGACATAATTATATCATTTTCAAGTAGGGACATAATTATTTTTTAAAATTTTTTACAAACATGAAGTATTACTTAAAGACTGTTACTCAAAGGCTGTCATAAATAATGGTACAGAGCAACATTATATACTCATAAAGTTCTCACTTCAGTGTCTTGTCCTTGATCACACAACAGATCTTTAAAGTGTACTTAGACACCACTGATTTCTTTTCACTGGAAAAAAAGCATAATTTCTAAAACAACAAAACACTATTCCCTGGCACTCTACAAGAAGCCGTTTAAGACTTGCAAGCTTTAAACAATGAGTTCTGGTTAATTTCTACATAGCTTTCTTGATCAACATTACCTAGAGCACTTAGTGAATTGTCTGCAGAACTCTGAAGGCAAAGTACTAGAAACAAGAAGTTACTCAAATAGAAGGTTGTCATTTTCATACTGCTGATATTCTTCCCAGTGAGCCCAGAGGAGGCTACAAAGATGATCAGAGGGCTGGAGCCCTGTCCTGTGGAAACAGCCTGAGAGAGCTGGGGCTGTTCAGCCTGGAAAAGAGAAGGCTGCCAGGAGACCTTGGAGCACCTTCCAATACCTTAAGGGGACCTAAAAAAGAGCTGGACTAAAACTGTTTATGAAGGCATATAGTGATAGGGCAAGGGGAAATGGCTCTAACCTGGAAAAGGGAGATTTAACTTTGAAATCAGGAAGAATTATTTTACTGTGAGGATGGTGAGGCACAGGCACAGGTTGCCCAGAGCAGCTGTGGATGCCCCAGCTCTGGAAGTGTTCCAGGCCGGGTTGGATTGGGCTTTGGGCAAGTAGTGGAAACTGTCCCTGTCCACAGCAGGAGCATTGGAACTAGATGATCTTTAAGGTCCCTTTCAAACAAAAAGTTCTGTGATTCTTCTGGATACAAGGATGGAGAATCATGAACTCCTCGTCTTCTGACAAAGACGTGTTTGAATTGCAGCTCTGGATATAGAGGCTTTCATTCATGGACCAAAAACCTACTTGTGCCATGTATTCTTGGAGCAAAGTTTCATCACACTCTCTAACCTCTTTGCAAACAGAAAAGAAATTGTGCTTACAGGAATAACTGGAGGAAGAGGATGTTTCTGTCTGAGTACTGGATTTACCAGTACCTTACTTGTTTGGCATGTGAGGAACATCTCTGGGTGAACTTGGTCTGAGGAGTAAAAAGCAGATTATACTACACTTCAGAAATACACAACCATGCAAACTGTCTTGTTTACTATTCTAAGTTGTGAGGGCTGTTTCAGACACTGGATAAACTGTAGGCAAAATGTCAAACAGTTGACTTTTAAAATTCATTCTTTGCTCCTTTTTTTTGTCTTTGCCTTCTAGTTTGAACCATGAATAGTCTGAGAAGATACAAACTAGGGTTCGTATATTTTGAGGCTATGTCATCATGCAGAACATAAAATCTCATGCTAATCAGAAGAAAAGAACAAGCTTCTTTTTAAAGATTGGGAAACACTTTTTCACTCTTAAAAATTTGGGTCAGATGTCACCTACATTTTCCCAGGTAATTAGCAATGAGAAATAGCATTGAAAAAATAAGTAGGTAGGAGGTATTTCAGAGCATGCCTCTAAGGAACAGCAATAATTTAATAAGGGATAACTAGCATTGTACAACATAGGGAAATTTCTACCCAACTAGCTTTGTGGATATTATAGTGAAACTTACAAATTTTAACAGCAGATGACATTATTGATTTATATTTTTAGAAAGTCTTTGATGAAGTTCCTAATGATAAACTTCTACTAACTACAGAGTTCTGCAGTCAGACAGTGAGAATCAGTTAATATCTAATTAAAACAAATTTTAAAACTCAGCTCAATGATCTAGCTCACTGGACGCAGTTCTTGTTCCACTGAAGTCAATCTTCAAGTCTTTTTTTCCTCTTTTTTTAAACAAATATAGATTAACAAAGGAAGGGCAATTTTTTTCACCAAAATTTAGTCATCTTGAAACAGGTTGACTGAGCTTGTTGCCTATGATTCCTCTTTGGGTATTTAGGATGGAAGCACTGAACCTTCTGGCAGCTCCTCTTTTGCTCTCATGGTTACCAAGAGAATTTTGGTGGCTAACAGAATGACAAATAACTTTTGCATGTCTGAATTAAATCTGCTAATGAACACAGGCTTGAAAGCCCTTCAGCAGTCACTGAGTCCAATGAGTATCAATAATAATAATTCCTTCTGATTTTGGATTTAATTAACCTGTATAACCATCTCCAAAGTGGAAGATGCAGATAATATAGTCATACAAAAGAATTGGTGTACTTCAGAATTTAATTTGTGTTAATTAGGTCACCAAAGAGCATATTCTCCATTTATTGTAGTAGAACATATTCAACTAGTATATCTGAATATACTAGTGTATCTGAATATAAAGGAAGGAAGTGCACTAACTCTTTTGTTACACAAAAAAGTAAATTTACTTTTTAAAGAACAATGCTTCTAGGAAGAAAATGTGCCATCTGTAGAGGAGAGCAAATTGATTACAAAAAGGCTCAAGACTGCATCTTATTTATTTCAGATTTTTGAAAATCCAGAATTACCCAAAATCTGTAAGGAAATACCAGCAAAGGAAATTTCCAAGTATGTGAACCAATCTAATATCAAACAGTGATTTGACAAAACTGTCAGAACATCATCATGCTCTTAATTTCTATCTAAAATAGTCCTCCTATATGCTGTTAAGTAAAAAAATCAGAACTTTGTGAGAACTCTTCTGTCACTGGGTGCATTTTCAAAATACATTGAAAAACACCTTAGAACAGGATGCTGTCAACTAGTTTCCATTATTTCCACCCTTCATTTAATATTCAGATCTAGTCTATTCAATTTGTGATCACATATGGAGTTACTCTGTAATTTCAAAATTAATAATAAAAAAACTAATACAAAGGCCCCAAAACCACTTATTTTCCATGAGATCACTAAATTGAGAGGAAGGGGAAGAGAAACCACAACTGGCCATTTGGAGGACATCCCATTGTTAGGCAGGTATAACATCTACTATTATTCAGTCTTAATATTCAGATAGGCAGTGATTTGGGCATATAAATTTCTACTGCTAATTGCCATCATACACTGAGCTCCTTTCAACTCTCACTGAAGCCAATGAGAGATGAAGAAACCCTGGACCACGCAAGGTAAATTCCCACTGAGCCATCAGCTGAGATCTGACACTTTAGAAACAGCAGATATTCATGGACCTACAGGCTGTAGCTGCTCTGATTTCATCATAAGCTTTGCCCGAGTTAAGCATGAAAAGGCTGAATTTCTGAGAACATCCTTTGAGATACTGAGCACCTGCATTTCCTTTTAAGCATAAGCCACACTTATGAAATAAGTGAAATACAAAAAAGAAATAGGTTCTGTCTAGTTAAACCCTGAAACTACCCTGTTTTAACAAATACACAGGACTGAGGTCTAACAAAGAAGTATTTGCATAAAAGTGCACACAGACTTACACAGAGAGAGGAGAAGGTAACAGGAAATAATGGGGAAAACCCCCCTGATTTTGAATTTTAATAGCAACCTAATCACATTCTGTTATTTGTATCAAAATGCATCTGCAAGGTAATGAAATCCAGCACATTATTACATAGCACCTGAAGACTGCTGGCAGCTTGCAAAATAAATTAAGACAGCGGATTTGCCCCCAGGGTCAGTCAAAGAAGATGGGTAACATTTAAAGAGATAGAGGACAAAGGAAATAATTATATTTAAAATATCTGGAGCAATCGTAACATGCACACCATGACACTACGTAACACTTATCAGTCTTGTTCCCAATTTTCTTCCCTGACATTTTTCTACCCTGTGTCATACCTAAAGTTACCAAGGAACATACAGGTATATTTTTCTTTTACGTATTTCCCTCCTTTAAAATATCTGTAACTTTTTCCTTACAGACTTGTTCTTTCTTTCATAAAATGATATTTTTTCCTTTTAAACATTTTAATATACAAAATCTTTTTTTTTTGTTTAGTCGCTAAATCATGCATAAAACCATTGTGTTTAAAGTGCATTATTCAAAGATATGACAGAAGTTACAGTCAGAAATCTCTTTGTATTTATAGACTTGTGTAGAAGGCTAAAGAATATTCACCCTCATTCTATTTTTCTCTAGTCCAACTTTTATTTCTGTGTTTGAAATTGGTGGGATGACTGACAGATCAAATAAGCAATTACAAGCAAAAAATGGCATCAATTGTGCTTATTCTGGAGAACAATTTTCTCATTGTTGTCTAACCAGTAAAAGAAAGGGATAGATAATCTCTGAGATAGTTTAAAAATGAAAGGCAGACAAAAAAGATAGTAGATCAATAGAGAAATCAGAGACATTAACTGACAGATAATATGAGACCTTTGAGTTCTGAAAAGCTTACAAAAATCCATTTTCAGGCAATGTACATAAAGAGCTAGATATGGCAAAAAGAAAAGAGAGAAAAATATAAAATTGAAGATATTGTTAATTACATATGTATTTTGCAATACAAAGGGAAAGACACAAAAAATATTTCAAGTGAAATTCACAAACAAACTTATCTAAGAAAAGGAAAAAGGAGGGAAGAGTCTAAGTGGGAATGCTTACTAATGAACTCGATGTTATGGTCTTCAGACTTCAGTCAGGATCATCTTTGTTCTTAAGAACTAAAGTGCTGACCTTGACTGACCCACGATCTGTTTGGAATCCAGAACAAACAGGACAATGACACAATGACCTTTTCACTGCTCTGCTTTCTTCACTGTTTTTTCTCTTTGAACAGGTAGATTCTGGATGAGCATGGACATGTCCTTCAAATTGAGGAATAAAAAAGGAGGACACAGCCAGTGGAAGCAGGGACACGTGGTCTGGGAAGAGTATTGGGATATGGTTTGGATGTGTAGGGATGGGATTAGGATAGATAAGGCAAAGATATAATGGGACTTGGAAAGGGATGTGAAGAATAACAAGGGGTTCTATAAGAACATGGATCAGAAAAGACCAATATCTCTTGGTCTATATAAAGACCAACCTGCCAACCATTCCAGGAAAATTGCCATACCACAGCTGCTTCCCAGCCCTTTAATGCAGGTTAGGCTCCCACAGCAAGTAGTGGGAAAATAGATGATGTGCCCCGAACTTAGGTAAACAAGCAGGTGAGCTCTAATGGGTGTCTGCATTAGCAGTGAAGTGCTGCTGAAACCAGCAGTTTCAGCATTAACCCAGCCACCTGGATGTAGCACATATGATACACTCTGTCATAAATAAAATATGTAGCTCCAGTGAACAATTCATTTTGAAGAAAACTTTTATATGAATTTAAAACTGCGAACACGACTAACTTGTCTTCTTCAACAGATGAATAGACTATAAAATTTAGCCAAAATTACTGGGTGAAAAAGTGATGACTAATTGCCTACAGATTACTTTTAAAAAAGGGAAAGCCTCTATTTTTATAGCAAAGGTCCTTCCTCCAAAAATTTGATCCAGTACAAAACCAAAAGGCTACTTAAGCACTGCACTATGAATAGCAGGTAGGTAATTTGCAGTGAAACTCTGGCAATCAAAACACCTTTGGAATGAAAATATAGACAGAAGGTACACCATAGAAAAAAAAGACTTTGCTGTATTATTTAAACAAGGCTATAATTTTGAAATGCCCGGTTTAATTCACAAATGAAATTGAGACAGAATATTTAGCAGAAAATAGACAATTTATGCATATTTATATATTCATGGACTAATAAATGCTGAAGTTGTACAAAATCTTGTATGATAAATTTAAAAACCATGGAACCAAGTGTGGTTGCCACACAACAGAGAATATTGGTCTCCAACTTCTACTAAATCAAATGTTTCTTTTAAATGCTGTATTGGGAAAAATTTTAATCATTAGTAGCAAAACTAATCCAATTCTGAGGCTTTTCTTTGCAGTAGTGCTCTGGATCCTTGGCTAAAAAACTAATTTTTCAACAGTTGTTGGGTGAAATCTGAAGACATGGAACATATGTGCACAAAATATTTGAATTCTACAGGACTTTGTGGGGGCGTAGAGCAGGGAAGTAACAGTTCTATTGAACTCTGACAACTGAGACTATGATTTTGATTGTACAAAGGGATAATGAGGGAAGTCCAGAATACCACATGCTATTCCTTCCAATTTACTAGAATAATTCTCCCACTATAAAATGGAATACCATTCCATAAGTAATACATACAATAGAGCATAGAATTAATTTCATATAGAAATAAAATCTGAATTATTTAATTATTGATACAGTAGCCAGTGGAGCAGCAATATAGTCTATATGCTAAAACTCAATCAATAGAATTAAAAATTAGAGGTGGGTGAGCTGGGAATATACCTCACCTACTGCTCTCCTAACACTTCCTGTCATTTCAAGTTGAAAATAACCAAATGAATTTTCACAGGCAATTAGTTGCTAGAAATACCTGTGAAAGCAAGTATACTCCCAGTGTCTCCAAGTAATTTAGACCAGCAGGTGTTGAGGAAGCAGTACATCTTCAATAGCACACAAAAAATTTCCATGCTATGGCTAGTGAGGCTAAGAGAAATTAATTTCAGGAGGATAAAATAGCCTATTGTTTCTGTCTTATATTCAACAAAGAAACAACCAAGTACAAAACCTACCCACACAAAAGCCATGCCACTCCTCAGACAAGTAAGCCATTTTCAACCACAAGATATTTCATAATGCAGCACTCAGTGTTAATTACACCATAGGAGTAACCCATTAACATATACAGATTTATTGCAAGGCACATAAGTCTTTGAACTATGATTCTGCTCAATTTCCTTACATGTAGAAAGAAAAAACCATAGAATTTTTATCAGAAAATAATAAGGTGGTATGATAGTGTCATACAAAAACAGTGAAAAAATGAGAAGCATACTTTTTGACATATCCTTACACTTAATAGGCTTGCATATAGAAACTTAGATAAGAACTGTTGTGATGTTGTGGTGGGTGCAATATCAGATTCATGAAAACAAGTCAAGTTACTTTCTTTTATATTAACTATTTAAAAATATGAAAAGGCAACATTTCAATGTGCTACTACAAGATATCTGTAATTTGAGAGTGACCAAAGTCGACAGAATTTCAGAACTTTGCCCAGACATCTTTCCATATCTCATTTTAAAGCACAGAGATTTTTCACAATCTGCATTACCTCCAGGTATTTTAATCATGAATTCTTATCCTTAATTTCTTAAACCGATTTTTATTTTACAAGGACAAAAACAAACAGAAAACAGAGTCCATTCCTTCATTCTCAAAGAAAACATGAAGGCATATTTTGCTGTGCTGTGTCATTATGTCATCAAGAACAGTAACCTGATAATTTGTTTACTAAATATGCTTTCCTTTTAGCGTTTATACAAATTGAAATGCATCAGAATAGAGAAAACTAGTTCTAAATAAAGAAATACAACAGGAAAGCACAGGAGTTTTATTCTGTGGAGAAAGGATTGCTATGGTAACAGGATTTAACTGTGTTTAATAAAACATGGTGCATTTACAAAATTGAACAAGAATCCCATTCAATCTTTAAATGAGAAATGGCTTCTGATACTTTCTTCTAAGCCTACTCCATTTGCATTTTTAAGTAATTTTTCTCCAAACAGAAATTTATGATTGACTTCTGCAAAATAAATCTAACATGTAACAAATATCACTTGGTCTTTACTTAAGCTATACATCAAAATTCTGTTTCAAGAGCTGGAGAATATGTATGAGATTTATTCTTACTTAGAACTGCTAAACATCTTCCAAAGTACAATCAGAAAATTCATATCAACATCCTGTAGAGAATTTCTCTCTGCATTGTAAGCACAGCTAAGTATTTGATTTCTTGGGTCACAGATATATAAATCCAGAATAACATAACTGAAGGGGGTAAAAGCAGGGGAAAGGACCCTCTTGGGATTTAGTAACAATCCCTGCTCTTTTCATCTCTGTCTTTCTGATGGTGAAACTTTATGTCAGCTCAAACACACAGCAAGAACATGCTTTAGAGAAGAAGCATTTGATTGAATGAGGAACATATTCCAGAACTACCTTGATGAAATCCTGTGCAATCTGCCCTAGGACAACCCTGTCTGAGCAGGGAGGTTGGACCAGATCACCCACAGTGGTCCTTCCAACCTCACCCATTCTGTGATTCCATGAGCAACAGCTCAAGAATTTCATCTGCTCCAATGACAGTTAAAGAGATTCCTGAAATTTTTTGGTAGTTGTGGGACCCATTTAGGGTTGTATTTTATATAGTAAATTCTTTGTTTAAATTCTGTTTTTTGTTACATGAACCACCTCTTTCTTTAGCAGTGCTACAGCACTCACTGGGTTTGGTGGAAATTTCTTGGTATCTGATATCTGTGGTTGCTGAATTGGATTCCTAAAAATGTATCTTTAAAGGGACAAGATCAGTCAGGCTCTGGCATTGCTGTGGATACAACTGCATTTTTACATGGTATCTTGCTATCTATTCCATGACACACCAAGAATAGCAAATTAGAAGGGCCCAAACATAATGAAGTTGGCTGTAACAAGTTTACCCTTCTGAAGTCAGAATCTGGCTCATCTTTTTTCCAAGGAGAAATGCGCTCTGAACTGATAACATCCTAAAAATCTTTATTCATAAACCCAACACAGAACCCTCACAATGCAATGATTGGTGTACTAGAACAGGTTAAGAGTGAAAAGTTAAAAAGAAAAAAGTTATGAAGTCCACCCTTCTCAAAACTAAAGCTAAAACTTTAGCAATAAGGCTCTCAGATATCTTTAAGAACTGAGTTACAGAAGTACAAGTTTAAAAAGTTTAGGGTTTTTTTTATTTATTTACAGTATCCACAAAGCTATGAATATTAGCAAATTATTTTAGGAGACTTGGAGGAGTAGGCTGAGAACTTGATATTTAAAACATCAGAAATCTATTTCTACATAATTATAATATAATCATTTATCAGCTGCACATAGTTTCCCACATCAAAGTATGGTAGATACAATTAATTAATTTAATTCAAGCATTAAACTATTATGAATAATTAAAATGATTAATTTCAATAAATATCTCATCACACGATCTGTATTATTTCCGCTATTATCCTTAATACCAAAAAGATACACTGATAGAATACTTGATTTGTAAGTCTTCGATTTAATCAAAATTTATAATCAGTTTGGAATTTTGTATGTTTACTATTCTAAGTGTATGGCTAAAAGTTTTTAAAACTTTTTTTAACACATAAATTTTCTGTACTCCTTGAATGAAATGCCCCATGATTTAGAGTGGAGTGTAAATGAAACCAGGAATGCTGAGCTAGTTTTTGGTTGAAGAAAGAACATGGGACATGAAATCATTTTTCCTATACTGAGTTTTACGTAAGAAATAGATGTGGTTTTAAACAATTATTTCTCAAAATTAGAGGATTTTCTGCCACACAACGGTAGTCAGATTCATCCTTTACCACTGAAATAAAAATGTAACTATGTAAGTTTTATCTAAACTGGTAAAATTTTAAAAACCCCTTAAATATGTTTAGCATCCTTCATTTTCAAGGCCTTGTGGCAGTATATAGGAATGTGTGGAATGACAAAATTTAAAATTGGAAGTTTAAAGGGAGTAATGAAACATATTTGGAAATAGAGCAAAAGTTTTCTGACTCTTCCAGTTCTTCCTCACTGTTTAATATTCAGTTTGAGCATTACATAATCCTTGTCAGCCTTTCTCCCTTAACTTTCCATCTACTCTCGACACAGTGCTTTGAATATTTTCTGATATTAAGTAAGAGAACACTTTCTTTATAGCTGTGTTGTAAAACTAATTGTTCCCACAGGTTATCCCATTCATCAAAATAAGATAAACTGTCAAGATATACTCTATCATGCAAGAGAGTCTAGGGATCAGTCAGTCAAATTATGAAAGCAGTCTGGTTTAAAATTACAATAATCTAGGAGAATTGCTGTTTTGGAATAATTATATTTTCTATTCTGACTAGCTTTATCAAGTTCCTTTTAACTATAGAAGGATCTGGATGAAATGGAAGAATTGAAAAATGTAAGTGTTTTTAAAAAGTCTCCTAAAATATTTTTGCAAATATTAATTGAGTAATATTCCTGCAGATTTAATATTATTATTGGACATCTGGAGCCTGTGACATTGGTATATATAGAAGTCCTAGACAAGTGTGTAGGTCGGTGCACTGAAAACCAGTTGAAAGTCTACTGTGAGCATTCCATCAGACTATTTTACTCACTAAGTCTGTAGGGATTAAGAAATCTATGCAGTGAAATCTCAGAGTTATGATTTTATGCAATGTGATTAATAGTAAAACACTGCAATTTCCTAAAAAGAAAGATCAATACTCCAATGCAGTGAATGAGTAAGTTAATGGTAATAAGCAACATAACATTGTTTAATAACATCAGGCATGCAGGCTAGGCTTTGGCAAAAATATTGGCCATTATGTCAGCTACTGAATAACTGTGTTCATCATAAAGTATTGAATTCTATCTGAAATACTACTTTAGTGCTTTTCCTTCTTTCCCTTGAGAAAGATGGAGTAAACTAATTACAATATGCTGTATTTGAGTATGAAGTTATATCCCTCTTAATTCACTTTTATGTGAAAGGAAACCTCTCCTGACAATTTATTTTCTAAGCTCTCTATTTCAAGCATTTGGTTATATTGTAATTCAGAAAATTCGCTATCTGTACCAGTAAATTCCATGGAATTATTTCAAGAAAATAAAGATGTTTCCAGTAGTTACTACTACTAGTACTTATTCTGTTGAATTATCTGGCAGTTGACCAAAGGGTGGTAGAGGGCGATTAAAAGTGGAGAATAAATAACCACATAATGTAGATGGTTGAACATCTACCTAGTAAATTTTAAATATCTCCAAGGATGGTGTTTTCACAGTCTCTCTTGGCAACACTCCAGATCTTAAACACTGTGATTTTTTTTTTTTCTTATATCCAACTGGAATTTCCCTTTTACTTTACAATTGTTGCCTCTTGTCCTTTGAATCTGCAATTCTTAGAAGTGACAGAGGGTGGACAATTGGCTCAGCACCTTTTTTTTTCTAGGGTTTTGTTCTGCCTCCATGGTCCTATGAATTTGTAGGTATCTATTTTTGTATTCTTTTTCTTCCTTGAACATCAAAACATTTTTGTGAGACAAAGAGTAACCTTCATCCAGTTAAGTGGATTTGAATATTTCCACTATGCAAGTGTGCAGTGGTAAGACCATAATACATATACTGGCACTGAGTGATAAACCATGGAAATATCAATTTTTCTAGTATTTATTTCAGTCACCTATTGCTTTAGAATTGAAAGGTTTATTTCACAGGCCAAAGTTTCATTCAGATTGTAGTTTCCCTTCAGTTCTGTGTTACTTGGGGCTGAAACCAAAAAGACTCTGCTCTCCTTCCTTGTGATTGCTGCAGAAAGGGAATAAGAGCTTCAGCTTAATTTCTGAGAATAATGATGAAATTCAGGTAGACAGAAGTGTGCAGGTATTAAAGAATGAGAAGATTCTCAGTCTCCTTGTCAACCACTCTTGTATTTTCTGGAACTTTGCCAGAAGATATTTTGCTGCAGAAAAGAAATTCAAAAGGTTTGAAGAACTTTGCTATCCATGACTACCTTCACACTCAATCTCTACTTAAGTGCAGATGCAGAGCAGCAAAAAGAAATCTAAATCTATTGCAAATCAAAGCAGCAAAGTTGCAAAAAAGTTTAAAAATTGGTCAGCTTTCAAGGTCAGTATGTAATTAAGTTCTTTATAAAAAGTATATACACAGACAGATGTAAAAACAGCAGATATTTATAAATCACTTTTCTTGGTATTTATTATTATTTTGATGTTTCAGAGTTTATTGATGCTTCGTAGAAATCCATCAATATATATGAAATTATAATACTACTCTTTTACACTACATAATGTAAATGCATTCCAAATTCCAGATGTGATTGCCAGACATGTTCGATTTGTACCAGTAACTGTGAACTGGCGGGGGGGGAAAAAGACAATATTTCAAGAGAACAAGAAAAATCTGCAAAGTCTGTAAACATCCTGAACTAGGCTGTGAATGATTCTTGTAAGAGATGTTCTCAAACAAAATCAAAATTGCCTCTTTTCAGTCTTTCAGAACTGAGTCAAAATAGGGCAAAACTTTACCAGGCCTGCTTATTAGTCTGTGCCTATTTTGTCATAGAACTACATTTCAATTCCAAAAAAAGAAATTTTAGCACAAGGAGATGCAAAGAATTACATTTCATTATTTTCTTTTCCATCTTCTAGAATTTAATTATCTTAGAAATCTAATTGGTCTTATGATTGATATTGTCAGAACTCTTTAAGGATCTGACAGTCCAACTATCCCTTGTTATCATCTAAACATTGTTAGATTTTTCTGTCAAAAAAAGTTATAAAACCCCAGAGGGCTGGACTGAAATAATTCCATGGCATATATGTAGCTCTCTAAAGATAAACAAAATATGCCTGAGGATGTAGTTGAATGGAAACCTCTTGCACTGAGAGGAAAATGGCAACCTCCTAGCACCCTAATTGCAACCTAATAAGCCTCTACTTTACCTAAGTCAAGATGCTATTCTTCCATAATACAGAATGTATTTTTGATAATCTGAATTAAAATTAATTGCAAAACAACTTCTATACCAAAGAAGCAGCATTTTCTATCATTACAACTACAGTGTTTTTAGAATTTACATTTTTAAAAGGAAAATTGAATAGTTACAATGGCTATAAAATGAACTGTGAATCAAAGTTTGTCATGTCTCTGTTTTCAAATCATACACATTTTATTTATTTTAAAACCATGTAACTCTTACTGAGCCCTAAAAAAATAAGAATGAACTTTCAGTTAAGGAACTGAACTGTGAAACATAAAGACCAGCAAACAGAACTGCTTCATCCAAAGAGTTTCATTAAAAAGTTGAAAAAAAAGGATCTTTTCTTTTTAACAGGAATACTTGCAAATTTGATGATTTTGCACAAACTCAGTTTTGTGAAAAAAAACCCAAACCAAATGTTTCTTCTATAACTGCAAAACATCAACTATTTTTTGAATAGGACTTCTCATTTGTTAGAGAATTTTTTATGCACAAAACAAGTTCAAAAACTAGCTCAAGGAAAAATACTTTAACAAACCATAATGTTTTTATCCACATACAAATTTGTAATAAATTTGCATAAGAATTTTCAATTGCTTTTGTTATATATTCCACAAAGAAAAGTTTACATTATTATAAATAAATATTTGATTTTCTTTTGGCTCTAGTTAGAGCCTACCTCAGTAGTAACTTTGTGCACGACCTTGGGAAAACTTTTTAATCTCACTCAGCTCTGTCTAGGAAAATAATAGTTCCTCGTGAGTGCTCCAGATTGTAAATTAATTGATTTTTTTAGATGTTCTGATATAATGGTGGTATCAGCACAGCATACCAGAAATCATTGGAGAATAATTCTTCAGGAATCCTAGTCCCACAGTTTTTTCAATAAAGCCATGTCATAACAGGTCTCAAGCACAATATAACTGGAGCACATTCTCTTCTGGCTTTCTGCCAGGAGTGGATTTCACCCTTGGTGAATTTTACTGCTTTTTTCATGCTAATAAATCCATAAGACAGCAGCACTCTAAAAGAAAGGAAAAGCCCACAATTTCTGCATCTTAATAGTGTATTCACTTGCAAATTACTGAGATGATATTTGAGGAAGGTAAGAAAAGAGGATTATTGTCATCTGTCATCACTCAACACCTGCGTCATGTAACATCGTTTCACATAAACGTGCCCATAATCAATCCCGTAACTTTTAACACTTCATTTAAAAAACAAACAAACAAAAAAAAAAAACCCAAACAAAACATAGAAACACCCCTCCAGAATTTAATACTTGGAGTGAAAATGCACCCACTGTTTTACTTTCCCAAAGTTCTCAGGTAAAATCTGAGTATTTCTACCTTCAGATTCTTTTATCTTTACAAGATAGATTAAAGAGCTCATTGCCATCAGAAATTTTCTCTCCATGGGAATATCAATAAATATATTAAATTACTTCTCAGGGTTTTGTAGGGATTTTTAAAATAAAATAACTAGATAAAGCTTCTTGTCTTTCGTTCCCTGGCAGGTTTTCTGACCTTAAATCATTGTTGTGGCTCCTGCAGGAATGTTTTCCAATTTTTCAGTATCACTTTTAAAGCATAGAGGACACAGATATAATGGTCTCATTAATGCAATGTAATAGAGTATCACTTATTTCACTTATTTGCCTGCACTGAAACAAGGAACTGTACTTGCTGCAGCATTACTTTGGCAGATCTTATATTTCTGGCTGTGTTCTATGATCCCTAAATTATCTTGGTATCAGTACTTTCTCAGAATAACTCACAACCAATAAGTAATTTATATTCTTCCCCATGTTGTTAAAAAGAATTGGTGGGGGGCACACTGGGGTGTGAGCAAATACCTCCTAAGAGGGGGAGACCACCAACCCGGAGATTCACATTTTTGCTTCCATGTAACCTTAGATATTCAGGCTGAGATCCTTCATATTACTTAGATGTTGAATCCAAGGGAAAATATGTTAATGAGATTTTGTTACCTAAATACTTTTGGGATGATGGTTCTGAGCTTTAGGGTTGCAATTCAAATTCAGTCATGACTCTTGTCACCAGGGATCCCCAGAGCCGGCTGTGAGAGACACCGTCCGTCCCTGTGTAACCTGGCCAGCCATAACCTGATTTGTCCTCTGAAAATGTCTGTGTTCTTCCATTGACTCCAGATTTCTACATTCCTAAGACCACCACAACACACACAAACCTTCACACACTGCTAAATTAAATTCATAGAATGTATCCGTTTTTCAGGTGCTATACCAGAGACTTATGGCTCCACTTCTGTGCATTATCAAAGAATGGTTGTTGTGATCAAGACTGTAGCAATAAATCAGTGATGCCATCAAGAATATGCTGGAGAAAGAAATTTTATATAGTATTTAGTCTAAATTAGAGCCTTTTAAAAAAGTTAATCTACTAAAACCTTTTAGATAATTTCAATAGTTAAAAGGGGTTAAAAAAAAATGGATCACAAAAAATGTTTCATTCCTTAGAATTTTCCAGAGCAAAACTTTTTGTTATAAAAACAATCAGTAGTTTATACTTATTTAGCACTAATTTTATTCCAATTTAGCAGTATTTAATTACAATCAGATATTTTGTTCCTTTGCATCACACAGACAGGAGTGTTTTCTTGGACTGATTCCAGACAAAACTTTGACATCCTTCATTTCCAAACTTATCACCACATTTGTGGGTCTTCTTCAAACCTAATATTATAACATTTTTCTCAAAGTATGAGTTCCAAAAGGGATCCTAGTATTCCAAGAACTATATTCTCCTGTTCATACAAAGGTAGTATCCATCTTTCCACTGCATTTTGATATTATTCTGCTTCTACGCCTTAAGTCACATTAGCCCTTTTAATTTGCCATCACTACAATGTTCAACTGGTTTTCTACTCTGGCTCCAAAAAATTTTTAAAACCACTGATTTCCAGCATGCCATCTCCCATATCATAGGTGGAGCCAACATTCCTACTTTCTAGATGGCTTAACATTTGGACATAAGAAAATCTTGTTATTTCTCTTGGTGGACTAACACAGTTGGGTCTTTTTTACTATAATAAAGATGCTTATTATAATTACTTAATGGAAATTCTTGATTTAAAACTATGAACTATGTAGGGAAACTAAAAACTACCTGGCTATTTTCTTTGTTTTCTGAAGCACTAAAAAAATATGTAATTAAACAGAATCAAAAATTTTGCTACAAAGGGAGCATTTTGTGCATATTATACAATGGTTGAATTAATGTCAAAGCAAACTGCTGAGCAGTTCCCTTTATTTTTCCTTTGTAATTCATAATAAAGCCCAGTGACATTACAACCCTCAACAGCCCGAGTAGTTTTAACAAATTGTAATAGGAACACTAAATCAATTCAATTCAATTTATTTAAACAAGATGAAAACCCTGAGGAGACCTTCATGCATTCATTTAAATGACAACCTCCAAAGTTAGGATGTAAAAATAAGCAGTGGGGAAAAAAAAACTCAAACCAAAAAACCAACAACAAATGAAAGCAGTTTAAAAAACATATCCAGCATGTGTTTTATGTCAATTGTGGAACATCTAGGACTTTTTAAGAATGCTAAGTCAAACACAGATGACTGAATACCAGTAAGTTACTAGTTAAATAAATTACAATTAGGACCATATCTCAGAAACTTACAGTCTTACATGCAAACATTCATGCTTCCATAGATGAGTCTAGGAGTAAATGTAAACTAATGCAGGTAAAATCCTCATATCAACATAATCAGTTCAGTCTATTCATGAGTCCTTGTGGAAATCACAAAGGTAAAAACCAAAATAAATCAAACAGAAATGTGGCACATTGTTTGAATCTTAAATAACATGACAAAAGTTGCACTGTGTACATGATCAGTGAAATGAATGTGTGGCAATGAAAAACAGGAAATTAACCCTAAATGTCTTTCGAAAGAACATCATCTCTTACTAATGTAGAGAAATAATCATGTCTTATTCAATAGTAATTGATAAATTAAATAAATGCATTAAAAGCTAAAAAAAATATGTCTATAAAAAGAAATAAGCCAAAATACCATAACCCTTAAAAAAATTCATGCAAATGACATATTTTGTAATAAATATTTTAGAATTTAAAGTCAAGATGAAACAGAAACAACTTGTTAAAATCCATTTTTTAGGCAATCAATTGCACAAGATTCAAAATATATTTTACTTCAACTGGAAGGTCTGTGACAGATGGCCCACTAATGCAGATTGCAAAGTCATCTGCATAAAAGCAATACTAGAATCTACAAGGAATCACAAGGGCCACTAATGTGTCTGAAGAGGAAGGAGTATCATAATACATGGAACCCTCTGGGGCACGTTGTTAATTATTACAGGGTCACATTTCTGTGTAATATTTTGTTCTTTACTCTAGAGCTAATCTACTGTCAGTTTAGTGTATGGTTCTGAAAGCCCAAGGCCAAAAAGAAATGACACTAAAAACTTGTGAAGGACGATTTGAGAGCTGTCATTAGTGGAAATTAATTTGCCATAACTGGTGGATAACTAGAGACTGAGAACTAGTTTCAATCAAGAAACAGCAGATCATGTGAACCAGAGGGCTAAGTTCCAGCCCACAAAAAAAGGGAAAAAAACCCCATTCATGTTAAAGGCAGTTGTGCCATTCATTCCTAGCCTGAATTTGGTTTGCAGTTTGAAATATGAAATTTTACATCCCTCAGACCTTTCATTTTTGGTCATATGTTACATGCTTCCAATCTACTTTTTTTTTTTAAAATTTAAAATAAATGGCAGTTTGATCACATGGAGAATGGCTGCAGTTTTCCACTTTGAGAACAAGCAGTATCTGTTCATATCCTAATGACAAGAGGATGAGAAGGAATAACACGATCCAAATATAGTCCAAACACTCTCTGGGAACATCAGAGCTGACAGTGTTGCTGATTTCACATTGTGTTGTAACCACTGAAAACATTGTTCCTCTCCAAATAATATGCACCCTCATGCCATCAAACTGTACCATACAAAAAGATAAGGAACATCCTACTTATGCTGTTTACTACAACAGGATAAAGAAAAACGTGCACAGGAGCAAAGAAGGGAAATACACAGAATTTTCAGGGAGGGACCTAAAAGGAAGAGGAAACAGATATTAACAACAAACACCAACTGCATACTATGCTAGGAGTTAGCAATAAGTGTTTGTTACCTCTTCCTGAAGTCATGGGGAGTTACAGACACTGAGTGCACTTTGCCCCAGTGAAGGAGAGAACTACATTTATAACACCCAGGTGGAACCTTGACTGAAGACTCTTTCTTTTCCAGCCTCCTCAAGACAGACAATAATTTTGTTGCAAAAGCTCAGAGGAGCCATTTCAAGACAGAATTTAATCACAATTTGCAAATAAAATCCTTCTGAAATCAAGCATGAGACCAAATCTCCCTTATTAAACTGAAATGAGTAGAGCCTCATCATTTGCTTTACTAGGAGCAGTATCACTCATGTAAATCTGTTTCTACTAACAGGTGACTTAATTTTTCATCCAATTAGGTCACACAGTCAAATTTGTACGACATCAGAATAAACACGCAGCCCTCTTCTAAGCCCCTCCTACTCAATTTCCTGATTTCCAGTTCTGAATTATTTTTCAAAAACAAGGTTGCTGCGTACCAGAGAGAATATCCAACAGAGGATTATTCTTGATTCACAGTTGTCTTTCACCAAAACATAGATCATTTAGCTTATTTCTTTTATTACCATATTGTCAAAATCAGACTGCACAAGCATGGATTTTTGTAAAAGAGAGAGCTTGAATTTAGTTGTTAAACAATGATCATCACTCATGCTGTTCACTGATATTCACTGAGATTTCTTTCTCAGTTATTATTTCTGGATTGCTGTCTGCAAGACAGCACTGGACTAATAACTTAACAAGAATCATTCATGCAGATCTGAATGCAAAAGGGGGCCTTGAAATATTTTCTTTTCATACATAAGCTAAGTTAGAAGTGATGCTGTGTCAAGTTGTTTTGAACCAGCAGAATCTGACCCCTTCTGTTGTCAAGACGACATTTGAATTGAAACTGCACTTTAAAGTGGAATGGAGAGCCAAAGTGGAAACCTGTCAACTGAAAAGTATGAAGAATATTAGCCACTCATATTAATCGTCAAATTAACTCTAATAAAATGAACTGGAATGTTCTTCTTACCAGGATCAAGAAGAACATTTAAGAGTATGCCTCTCCAGACTATTATTGTATTTCAGAAAACACTATAAAAATAGGAAGAAAAAGGGAACAATTTATTCTTTACTGCTCTTCTCTGACAAAAATAAAGAGCTGATGCTTTTTGGAAGCAGCATATTCTGAGCAAGTTCTCCTAAATTTTGAAAGCCATTAATATCAGCTATTTCCTTCATATTTCTCAAAGGTTTTGGCAAAAGCTAGAGTTCCTGCATAGTAATACCCCTTGCAGCTTATGGCTTGACAGGTTAAGAGCTTTGAAAAAGGCCAAAGTTATCTTTTATGTTATTTATAATATTATTAGGTGTATTTTTAGCCAGACATTTTTTGCTTACTTTTTTTTTCCTGCAGGATTAGAAGCAGTGACTAAAATGTTCTATGATGAGAACATTTAAAGGTCATTGCTAAATACAATCTACTGCATCTAAAAGAAAATTGTAACTGTCATGTTATGGATAATTTAAAGAGAACATCTAGTAAACTATAATAAAATACATTCTCCCTTATTATTACTTTGAAAAGTGAGTAACGGAACAGTTTCAAGAGTTACCAAGTGTGGTCTCTGATAAATGTTTTAATCAGGAAGATGAATACAGAAAATATTACATGAAGCTTAAGTGTGGCCAAAGCCATGATTCTCCATATATACATAAAGCAATTTGTTGCTTATATTGGAGAAAGGAAAATAATTTGATCCCTCTTCTACTTTTTAAATAGTATGCATGGTACATGTGTTATGGAGGTGCAAAATAGAGTATTTCGTTTGATAGAAGTTTCCACTGAAAGAATGTGTATGGTTTGGAAGGTCAGATGCTGTCTATACAAAAATGTTACACAAGGACTACAAGGTAATAATAGTAGTCACTGTTAAAATATAGAAGATGGCTGCTAAGAATGAAGAAATACACATTTCTAATTGGTAGCTGGGGGTGAAAAAGGGTGCTTTTAAAGAGTAAATCCACTTTTGAAACAAATTAGTTGTCCCTTATGAAATTGCTGAAAAGGGAAGTTTGAAAAGATTGTGGGTATATTTATAAATCTCAGAATAAACTCAGGATGCGACTGACTTATATTGAAAAGCTTTGATGCCTACAAACTCTTGCTTATTAAAATAGTTAGTAGCACACATGAAAGGTTAAGAAGGAGAATGATCTACTGAAATACAGCAGAGATCTAACCTAGATGGAAAATGTGTGCACTCCCTCTGGACCTCTTCCATGCCCTTGGGAAGCAAAGCTAATACAATCCTAAGTCCAAAGAGGCAATATCCCCAGAGGTGGAGCACAGTAAAAAAGCATATTCTTGCAGACAAATCTCAAAAGCCCCTCCTCTTCCCTCTCTTTGACCCATGAACACTGAAAAGCCTATATTGCCCAGCCCGGGACCCCAAAACCTGTAAGGACTATTTCCTGGTACCCATTAGTGTAGCCTCTACATTATTTTGCTGTATTGGCTTATAAATTCATAAAGCAGTCTGAGATTCACTCTTTGCACAGTACTTACTAAGCAAATTTTCTGCCTTTGTGAATACTGAGAGAACATCAGACATTAACACAGTTATTACTCCTTGCTGTAAATCAGCAACTCCAGCACTGCTCTCCTGAGGGCTCCTGCCCCCAGCCTGGCTTCCCATCCCCAGCAGGCTCCTGGGCACAGCCAGACAGCCTCAAATGAGCCTGGTGACCAGACGAAGCCAGGGGCACCTGCCCTTCCCACGCAGCCCAGGTAGGGAGGTGAGTCTCAGCAGAGGATCCCCGCTCTGCACTGCAGCAGGTATCTGCCTGCCAGCGCCTCTTCACAGCCCAGGGAACGCCTGCTGCAAAAACACCTTTGGCACTGGACTTTTGCAGCAACTCTGCTGCAAACCACTCCTCTCCCCACAGCTCCTCTGTACTCAACAAAACCTTTCTTTTCAGTCTCCCTCTGCAAATTACAGCTACATGAAATAATACTGTTTTCACCCTGGCCCAGAAGCAGGGTCCCCAAACATAGCAGTAAAAATGGTATTTTAGCTGAGAAGAGGAATGATAGAGGACAGATCTCAACAAATATCAGTATCCTCTGCTTAGGTAACTGAAAGAAAACAAAGTGAAACTGGTTTATTGAGACAGAGTTAGGAAGCTTAATTTACACAAAAAGTTTGCTTTATTATTTAACTAAGCAACTGTCAGAGTAAAAATCTTATTAAGAATGTATTAAAAACTTAATACTAATGAAGTGCACATCTACCAGTTTTTTAAAGTCAGCTGATATAAGTTACAAATGGGATATAAGATATGGCAAGCATATGAGATAGGGAAGATTAATTTTGTAGCATCTAAAAAACTTTGAGTTAAGTTTGAAATGTCTTTAACTTTGACTGCTGACAGATGTGATCCAGGAGATGAAGTATAATTTTTTAAAAATATGTAGAGGTCCTTCAACCATACTGGGGTATTGCTGAAGTGCTTAAAATAATTTTTCATAGTTAAAAAAAAGAGAGGTAGATAATTGACTATATTGATGACACTACAAAGAGAATCTGTTATTTATAAAGCTGTAATACATTAACTTTGTGCTTCCCTCCAAAGGGTGTCTATGAAATAATTATTATACAGGTAGGTTTTAATGTTAAAATAATGCAGATGAACTTTTCTAGGTATTGAAAAACTCAGTGTATTACAACGAGGTCCCAATCTTTTCATTTCAGTTCATGATCACTATGTTGTCTTAATATCTTTATAACCAGATATATTTGTTTGAAAACAAACCAGTCAGAGATCACAAGTCAGGATTGAAATAATAGAAAGAATTAGAAACAAGCAAAATAATATAAGGAAAAAGCACTGACAAAGTCAGATACAACTTGATACCCTATTAGGGTGGTGACAGCAGTCCCAATGAAGTGGGCCAGTTGAAGCAATGAGCCTATAGAAGGTCTGGTCTCCAGCTGGAGATCCGTGGTGGCTCTTGTCCTCTGGTCACCCAGCAGACAGGGCTGAGGCCAGGCAGTTCTAAGGGCAGCTTATATCCAGGTAGGAATGCCCGACTCATCCCTCATGGGTGGAGCATCTCACAATAGGATAAGTCCATGAGTCCTGTGATGGTTTCTTGATGGCCCATTGTCTGTTATCAGGGGTGGGTCGTTAGCAGGTGATAACAGCTAATGGCCCACAGCTGGTGGTAATAGAAAACTTAAATACATCTATTGTAACCTAGGACACCAGAGATGTGTAGCCTTTGAAAGTTTTGTCAAAAACTTATAAAAGCTTTTCTTTTTTCAAAGAGTTTTCAAAAGGATCTCTTCTAAAAATGAGTGGAGATCTTACAGGACCACCTTGCTACCTCAAGTATGTACCTTCAAGTCACCAAAAGAAATTACATCACGAGTGACAACATCATTTCTCTTCATGGTAACCATTCCCTATTTTCCTGCCACTGCAGATCACATGGCTTTTTCTGCTAGCACCAAAGGGCTGTGTACTGCAGCCATTCCTGCAGACACCACACCACAGCATACACAAAGCGTGGTATGATTTGCATCCCAGTGATTCCCAGAATCACTTTTAACCACTGCTTTCAGAACAACCCACTCTCCCATGTCAAATTCCTAACTGATTCCTGTCCTTGTCTGAAGGGACAAGGGCAGGGTAGGAATGTGGCCAGATAAAGGCCATGTGAACTCTTGCAGCTGCAGGTCTCTCTTCCTGACTGACATTTATCCCCACTAAACCTTTACTGGCTCATACAGCAAAAGTCATTTATTTCTGATCTTTTCATTAATTTTGCTGTTTTCTTCATAATCCCTACCCTTCTTTTTCCTTGCACGAGAAATTTGCAACAGGTAAAGTAAATCGAATTCTGGCCTCACAGAAAGTTTATTTAAACAGCACTAGATCTAATCAAGACCCAAAGGAGATCTCCTGAAAGAAACTTTACATCTTGCAAGAAAAGCTGATGGTAGTTCAAAAGATGCCCAAGACCATAACATAGTAACAATCGATTAAAATGGTGCCACTGGGCTTGTTATATAAAAGCAAAACAAAAATCAATTCAAAGCACTAATCAGTTATTCTGTGTCATTTCAGTACTATAAATTGTGATAAAAGTAATTACATTTACATTACATCCTAGTTTCAGGTAGATACCTAGTTAGTTCTTTCTATCACATCTGCTTTTAAGGATCGTTGAGATTCATTAAAATCGTGTTAATTACTAATTTCTAATGCAGAGGAAGTGAGAAAAGCTTCTAAGCAGTCCAAATTGTAGTGAGTGCTTTACACATGGCAGCAAAAGGGTTTTGATCCAGGTTGTTAAATTCACTAACAACCTGAATGTTTTGGTAGTTTACTCAACATTTTTCTTCAAGTTCATTGTACATGCTCTGCATTTACTTTTCTTCTGTGCTCAGTATAAATTTTTAATAGTTCCAATAAAAAGTCCAGAATATGATTAGACACCCTTCTGCTTCTCCCTCTAATCTGACCATTTTCAAAGCAGGTATTACAATGACATTTCTGAAGTTATACAGTGTGAATATACACTTTAGCATTGGTTTTTTGTGAAGTACATTGGAAGCAAGGGCTATAAATAAGCACACAGAATGACCTATTTGTTCTTAAGTGCTTCTCTGTTAAAAAAAAAAAAAAAAATTCAAAATCTTTCATGGAGCAAAAAGCAGCATGTAAGTGATGCACCAAAATATACTATAAATATTCAAAGTTACTACCCAACCAACCAGTGCCCAAAACCTGTTCAGCCCTACTGCTCCTATTTGCTGAACAGATATTCTGTCAGACAACAGCCAATCACACAAATTACAAGAAAAGAATACTTAACAGAGAAAAAAGTGTAATTTCACAAGATTTATTACATTCATAAGTAAATTTTATTTGCCCCAATTACTCTGACTGTTTAATCAGTGTCTGGAGACAGCTCATGTTAACTAGAAATAAAATTATTTTGTAACAGAATTATGCACTGCCTAATTTTACGTGAAGTATGAAATTAAATTTTTTATGGCATAGGGAAATAATTATTTAGTACCTGTGAAATTAAAATAAAAAAAATAAATCCCCAAATACTATACAAGTTAACATCCTACAGATATAAAGTGTCTTTAAAAGGTAGTAGTGCACAGAATATAATAAAACATCAAGAGAAAAAATACAAACAAATCTGCCATACCAAGCACCCCACTATTAAAACATCCTTCTCATTGAGAATGTTGAAACTATTAATTATTAAAAGCTACCCAAAAAACATTTACCAAATGCACAGTATGATTGAGGTGATAACTCAAAGTCAAAGCACAAAGAAAATCTTAGAAATAAATACATTCAGACACCACACTTGAAGAAACCTACCTACACAGATTGCTGGCATGAGTGAACCATGCAAGCCCATTTTAAGGCATTAAAAATAAAATTAAATTGCTTTTATCCAAGCACGTCATTAAAAGTAATATTGAATGAGTAAAACAGATAGGAATATAAAATCTAGAAACAAGTTAGTTGGGACATTTGATGAATTACATATTGCTTTTAGCCACATAAGACTCCTGCACCATCATCAGAACTGATTTTCACCCAAGCAGTCTGTCTCCAGGCCAAATGAAATGGAAGACAAGAGTATCTGCTAAAGAAGGAAAGCACTATTAAAAAAAGAAACCACACACCACAAAAAACACTTTGACATTGTGGTGAAACAGGAAAGAAAACACTCAGTAAGCTCAGAAATATCTAATGCAACCATTAATAGAACAACAGGAAAAAACAGATGCCAACTGCTCTGCCAAGCTACGACTGTTTTTCTAGTCAAATATCTTTAAATAAATAAGTAAATAACTAGTGAAAGCTCATGCAGTTCATATCCCTTTAGACGGCTACTGTTTCAGTCACGAAAGTTCAGTAGAGCATCATTAACAGCATTCTCTGAAGGTTTTAAGTGAGAAAACGTGTTTCTTCATTGTAAAAGAAAAAAAATTAGAAATTTGTCATGGTGCTGGAGAATTGTTCTGATCTTTTGAGAACCCAAACAGACCTCTAGAAGTTTAGCATTGTCCGCGCTAGAAGGAAAAATTTGCAAAATACATCATGTAAATGTTTTTAAAAATCTTTTTATTATTTAAATGTGCACTAGCTTCCTTTATTCCCTCCTCTCGAATAATTTTCTCATTATAGAATATTTCCTGTATAGATTGAAATCAGGCCTATTTAAGATTATTTTTCTTATTTACTTCTCTGAAAATGCAGGACTTTCCAACACATAACATTGCTGTCAAAGAAACTGACATACACCATTATGACACAGGCTCACTCTCAAAAAATACTGTATTATCAATTCACAAATTATTAAGAGCTAGGCACTGGGATGTAATTTGACTAACTACACCTTTAAATATGTCTTTTGCTCCTGAATGTCTACTGAATTGCTGACTTAAGAGGCCTGTGAATGGAAATAACCTCACCAAGATTGAGCCCCCTTGGCTCTGAACTGGAAACCAAGAACCTCAAGCTTTGCAGCAATGTAAAGTGGAAAATCACGAGAGAGAGGTATTATATTCTCTGCCTTACAGAGATCAAGGTTGTTAGAGCCATATAGAATTTAGGTTTTCTGAAATAATACAAGATTTTATGCCAGAGCAAAGAAGATAAACAGTCCATTATTTTAGAAAATGAGAAATACACCATTTGTATCCTAATAATACTGCTTTTATTTAGTATGTTTCTGTTGTGATTTAGATAACTCAAATAACTAATTTAAAGTCATTTCAGAGCAGATATTTTTAGCTTAGAATAATAATATTCTGAAAAATATTTTTTAAAAGTATTGGGGGGTTTTGTTTTGTTTGCTTGTTTGCTGGTGGTCTTATTTCTTGCAGTTTACAAGAAAAAAGTTAATAGCTGTTCAAAAAAATTACTACAGTTCCTTCTGAAAGGTACGTGGTACATTATCCACTTTCATTTTAGGTTATTTACCATTTATCTGCTATTTAGTCCTCATATTTGTGCTCTGTTGAACTGAATTTAAGTGTCGTTTAGTCATTTTGATTTCTGATTGGCACTGGTAGAGAAAATGATAGGTTTCAAAACATAAGTAGAACAGCTACCCACACAGTTCTCTGCAAATTACTGCAGGAAGGGCAGGTGTTTCCATTCGTCTACTTTTCCTACAGGTTTTAGGAAAAAAACAACCTCCTAACACAAAGATTTTTTGATTTTGTTATATTTACACACATTTAATTCCATAATTTCTTGTTTTTTCTAAATGAACATTAATTCAGCAGTGTAGGAAAAATAAACTATATTAAACCACAAGATGGTGAGAAGGCAATTTACAGAACTGCACAAATGCACCGAAATCTGCATTTCAGCTGGAGAGAACTTCCAAAGATTCCTGCTGAGTAGCAGAATAAATTTCACAAGATATAAAGTTTGTTGTGCCTGAAAAAAATCATAGAATTATTGGCATTTTATGAAAGAAAGCACCATAAGGTGACAGAGGAGCAGAAGCAGCCTGTGAAACACTCCTCATCTGCGGCATTCACCCACACCCTCTCCCAGTTCCTGCACACAACTGACTCACAGCTATGGGCTGGGAAATGGGAAGACATCTATTTCTTTACAACTAAAAATGAACATGACTGAAGTAGAATAACATCAGAAATGATGGGAGAATACCTGAGAAGGTACTGATAAGTTTTTGTTTAGACAGCCTTAATGCTCCTGTCAGTCTTACCAGAGAAAACCTCCCCCTCCAAAATCCAGCACCACACCATAAAAGCCCCCAACATCCCAAAAACCAAATAACAATGACAAACCAAACAAAACCACTCAAGCCAAACAAAAATAAACAAACAAACCCAAACACACAAGGCAACCAACCCTTGAACTCATCATGACTGAAATAAGACAAATAAAAAGCAACCAGGTATCTTGAGGTGGCATCTCTGTGTCTTGCAGACAACTTAAACATGCATGAAATCATCATGCTACTCATTGAAGAATACTTATATGCACAAGTCTCCTTATTCATTACTTTTAACCCAAAGAAATGCTTTTCATCTATGAAAACAAACTGGGAAATGTCTTTTTGCCAAAGCTTTACCATGGTAAGAAGCAGGCCATTAAATTAAGAAAAGACGAATTTTAAAGAGCTGGCCTCGAACATACAGTATCCAGCAGCCTGTGGAAGACAGCCTTAGAAGAGAAAGTGGCACTGATCCAGTGAAAGTTCAGTTGTTTTTAGTCTCTGCCAGAGACTGACAATTGTGATGGTACCAAGAACCTCACAGCAATATTCTGCACAACTGACAGGCAACCTATGGTAGCTGACCTTGATCATCCATGAACGCTGCCAAGGCAAGGCATGGGGACAGAATCAAGACTGATTTGTGTATATGCTCTTTTCTCATTAACTCTAAGAGACTAATTAAGATGTGGGTGCCTGTGTATTTTGTAGAAGCATAGGCCAAGTTACAATTTGAGGGTTGAAATAAGCAAACTAGCACACAAGAACTTGCTAGTACCATTCCCCTTGCTAATGATAGGTTTCTTCTGATCTACTTTCTCCTTTCTGTTTTTTCTTTAAGTTTCACATTGGGTGGGGAAAAAAGATAATTATGGAGTAAAAAAATAAGCACATCCTGAGAAGATAATAAAGTATGACTAAGGAAATCAGATATGAGGTAAATGCTTCAAATCAACGTCCCCATATGAGCTAAAAGGTAACAGTAGTGAGTTCAAACAAACAAAATGTTTTGAGTGGCTTATGAATTTCGAGGACAGGATGTAAGTTATTCTAAGGGTTTATTTTAGGGTTGTTCTTTGTTAGTGAAATGTTGCAAGATTGAGGGTCAAAGCAATGCATGAAAATTAGCAAATAAGCACAAAATAGGTCATAGCAGTCTAACACTGGTATGCAGTAATAGGTGTAGTGACTAACTATAACTTGAAATTCAAGTGTTATCAACTTCCAACAGTTTACTATGGCAACCCGGCTCCTTCTTTCCAGAACACATTCCACCCTCCATTTCCAACCTTTCATCTTCACTGGAATTATCCTTTTTCAAAAACTCACTTTACCCATGAAACTCAGGTGTTTCAAAATAGATTTCTTCTTCTAGATCAAGAACAGATCCCCCATTTCACCATATCTTTTCCATAATAGTTGTCAAATGCTCAGTCACTTAAGGCTCTGTCATCTAGTGCAAGAGACAGATGGTATGAAAATGAGAGCACAGCAGAGGTGAACAGCCATACTAACACCAGTTAGCTATGGCACAGCATAGCAAGTAGTTGAATTTTAACATTTATTCTACTTCTAACCTCTGTTAACTATTCTTTTGAGGAATTATAAATGGGCTGTGTCTTGTACACCATCTCCTGTACAAGAAATCAAAGCTTTTCTGTGTGGTCCTTGCTCCACCCTGGTACAAAACACGTTCTCAATACTATTATAACTGCATTTGGCAGAAAGTAAATGACACAATGTACATCTATAAATGCATTTTCTGTAAGTCCTTCAGCTTTTTTCACCCTCTTTCCTCCAAAATATTTATGCTAATTTTGTATCTGTTACACTGCCCTTTGTTTTCTTCAAAAGCAGAAACTTGCTGCCATGGCAACAGTACTTTTGGTCATAACCCGAAAAGAACAAATTTGCAATCAGGACTTAGAGGAAAAAGAGCCCTCAAATGTAAAAGATTTCACCCAAATACCACTAGCAGTTAACATTAACATTAGATTGTCAATTGCATTTTCCCAGCTTTAAGGCTCTACAGAAAGGTGTGCAGACCTCCTTAGCTGTGGGTCAGCGACACATTTACGGGGAGCTGTACTGAAGGAAGGCATCCCCTTGAACTTAACCACTGCACTCCCTTTTTACTCAGAGTAAGACAGGCACCTCCAGATGCATTTCACCTGAAAAGTAGGTGGGATAAATTACTCTTGGGATGCCTATCTTTGCCTCTGGTAAAGAAGCATTAAGTATGTGACTTGTAGAAAGCTACAGAACCCATCTGCAGTAATCACTGTCATTCACAAAGGATTATTGGTGCTGTCAGAAACAACATATTTTTAAGGTTCAATATTTATTTGGATCTTTCAGTATGTACAGTAGGTTTCCCCCTCATATTTTTAGTTAATTCTCCCTAAGCTATTTTTACAAAGTGCTCTTAAAGCAGTTTTGTTTCTGCTTAAAGCAAGTGAATTGGGAAGTCAACTAAAATTTTTTCTTATGTATATCACAAATACAATTTGTCTTACTCTAAAAGAAACAATCTACATTAAACCAATTATCTTCATGCACTCTTGTGGTGAGTGATTAACACAGACATTATTAAGCTGGGCTCCATCAAGATTGACAACACAGAAGTATGAATTTCAACGAAATATAATTTTTCCCCTCAATATTCACAATCTATGACTGTTCATGATCATGGTCTTTAGAATTTCAAGAAAACAGACTGCAAGAAACTCCATAAATAAGAATTAAAACAGTGGTCCAACAGAAAACTTTCTGGTGAGCAAGCCATAGAAAGAATCTGAGGGTAAGTGAGGGAGACAGGACAAGGTCATCTGAGTTAACATAAAGTAGAATCTGATTTTAAAGTACCCATCATTCTTAGAAAATAGCAGTGAATACAGGGCACTTGCTGGATACATGAAAAAAATTCCTACATAAAAACTGAAAAGTGTTTTCAACAGGTAAGTAGGTACTTTAACTAAAAGAGAAAACATGAAATATGTCTAATAAAGAAAAATTAGTATCAAATTGCTGTAGACTTTAAAGCAAAAAGAAGCTTTTAACACTTAATGAATTTGCTGAGTAACACTGGCATATGATGTCTATGATGATGCCTGTGTCAATTAATCTCCCCTAACTCTAGGACAGACTTGGAGAAGACACTGTGTGTGTAGGAATAAGACACTGTGTGTCTGTTTGTACACACATATACAGGCATATAGGGAGGAATAAGGCAGCAAACCAGTTTTCCCTCTAAATTCATGTTTTAACAGCCTTATGAACTGTAGAAATATTCACTTTTAGGATATTGTTCTCCCTCTACACTGTCTGTGCTATATGCATTTAGCTGTCACTTGACAGTGAGAGGTTAGGGGACAAAAATCACATTTTAACAAGTACAATAACGTTTCAAAACTGAATTAAATTTGCCAAGTACTTTAGTTGAGTGCAAGGGTAAAAATGGAAGCTTGCATGTAAGAATAAACCTGTAAATAGTGAATCCTTTGAGGCACAAAGCATTTCAAGGTGAAACTACTATAAGACACTAAACACAATGGAGGAAAGATCTCACAGACATTAATATGAAATATAGATCTGATACATCTGAGGCACCCCATCAGTCAAATAGTTAATACCAATCAAAATGTATGAAAATGTGGAAAAACATTCAGACAAATGGTGAAAAGGAAACCTCAGAGGAACATACTGTGTCTAATACTATGGTACCTAGATCCTACATAATTTTTAGATCCTATGAAGATCAGTGATGCGCAGCTATCACAATCATGTCTGGATTACAGATAGGAAATCATTCAGAATCTTCCTCAGGACAGGGTTAAATACAAAATATTACAAAATACAGACTTCTTTAAAAATAATAATAAAAATTAGGTCTGTCAGCTTTAAAGGGACATGAGGAGCTTCAAAGCCTTCATTCACACCAGCAGGAAGCAAGCCTATTTGTCATGGCCCAACCAGCCACTGCATCATAGCAGGCAATAAAGGCAATTCTCAAAGACAAGTGAGCTAGTGCTGCTGGGTTAACACAGCACTTGTTTGGAAAATGAGTTATCAACCCGGCACAGCGTTACTGCAAATCTTTGTGAGAAAGTTTAGCAAGCTGCAGACGAGTCACATAAACACTTTTCTACAATTTTGGCAAATTAAAGAAAAATCTGACATAATAATAGTTGATAACTTCTCAGGCTTTTTTTTTCTCATGTTCTTGAGTACTATAGATGTAAATTTGTATTTATACATGCCTCTTAATACCTAAATTTGTTTATAAAGCAGTAGAATTCCAATAGTTAGGCTGAGCTTTTCAGCAGCATGCAATCCAAACAGGTTTCTAATATATTACATTTTGTTTCTGCTTACAAATATTTCAACTTTAAAGAGGTTAGTAAAGGTTTAAAGAAGCATTTTATGCCTATTTACAATTATAGCCAATATGATCTAAATTTTTAATGTTGCAAATGTTTATTTATGTACATCAAAATAACTTGGAAGCAGTTCTCAGATCTCATCACGTCTTAATTATCTGCACAGAAGAGAAAGAAGTAGCAAAATTCACTCTTTTCACTCCCCAGTCCATACTACAGGAGCTACAGAAGGAATAACAAAAGTAGAAGGCTGAGATCGTGCACATGACAGTGCAATGAATCACCACGACTGAATGAACATGGATGGCTTATCTCACTGCCACAGCTGAAGTGGGAGTGTCCTGCCAGTCCCCCAGGTGTCCCCCAGATGATGCTGTCATTGCCTTGATGGAGGCAGCAGTGGCTGCTGTTTGAGGAGGACAAGCAGAAAGAAACCACGTGGCTTCAGCTGGTTCACAGCTCAGAATTGTGCAAAGAGGGGTCTTTCAGCTTCTGATCCTGAGCAGAGTCAGTCACTTAGACCAAAGTGCTACTACAGGCATCAAAAGACAGCAGTTCTACAATGGTATCTGATTTCCTTCAGAGAGGAGGCTAGACCAGCCTGGAACCTCCACGACACTGAGCAAAAGGCAACCTGCACTGAAGCAGGGATTCTAACATCTGTTTTCTAGTCTGGCTTCAGAGCCATCCACCACATTCTAGCATTCAGAATGATCTGTAAAATTGAAATTACAGTTTTACTTCAGACAATGTGATCATTTGACTCAACCTTCTGATTTACAAATAAGTTAAAAGTTAGCAGTCACACTGTAGCCAGCAGGACTAGAAACTCTAGAATTTGTCTACTGTAGACTGAGTCTAACGATGTCAGCAAGTGATTTTTAGGAAATTTTGGCTAAGCCTTTGCTCCTTCTGTTTTTTCTCTACTGTGGTAATATTCTAGGTTTTGGATTTAAAAAATAATTGCATTTTTAAAGTTAATAGTTTGTCTTTCTTCCCAGTTTAAGTACCTGAAATATAATGGACTGTAATTTTTCTTTCTCAAGGCTGAATGTACATTTGGTGCTTTAGACAGGGGCACAACACAGTTAAATATGGATGCAAGTTCATTGTTTTCACTACTATTATTTGAGGACATGAATTATAAAGGTATGTCACATTAATGAGCAGCATGGTTCATGCCACCTGCATAGAAACATTATCAGCAACAGCAGCTCTGCAGGTCTTAAAATTTCTCGTCACTTTGGAATGTAGAATCAAATTAGCAAAGCTGTGCTCAAAGGATGAGATTCTGTAAGCTTTTAAACATCTCAGACAGAAATTCGATTAAGATTAATTCAAGCCAAGCAAGCAATTTTGGAGGTGTTGGAGGCAATTTCCTTTCACATCATGGTTGTGTGCTGCTGACATGAATGCCCGGAGAAAAATGTGCTAAGTTACCAGAAACAAGATCTTACTGTGGAGCAGTAACTATGTATGTCCTTGTAAATTCAGCTTTAAAATATTAATACTAAGGTAGCAAAACTTGTAAAGAAACATACAAAATATTCTTCATAAATCATAAATAAATTGACTCTAGTGACAGCGCATTTCAAATACCACAATCACATTTTCAAGCTGGTTTGTGTCATCAGCTTCTAAAGGTGAGACTCTTCAAAAGAATTTGCTGGATGAATAAGATTTAATCTAATGCCATTTTAGAAAAATGATAGCAGTGCTCATCAAATTATTAGTGCACTGGTAAAGCATTTTGAATCTAAATCCTTCACCACTTCCATTTATTTTATGATGTTGAAAAGGTTATCCTTCAAAAATTGTCAACCAATTCATATAAAAGATTTAATGTTTTAAGGATAGATAAGACAAAAACATGTCATTATATTTTTGAAAGAAGATTGATTCTAACAATGGTAAAATTATCATTTTTCAGAAGATGGAAAAAGAATACATGGCTTTTCACTTCAGTCTCAATTCAACATAGGCAGTCTAAAGCTTTGTAATTATTTCCAAGACACTAAAAAATTCAGGGGAAAAGAGACCAATTTTTTTCCTATTGAAATAATCTTGTGATTTTGAACCTAGGAAAGTTTTTCGGCCATTTTCAATTGGTACACACACCCCCCTATCTCTTTCGGGTTTGTTTGGTTTTGGGTTTTTTTCAATAGAGAGACAGAGTCCTGCATGTCTAATTTAAAGGTACTGACAAATTGTTCCATTTTCTTAGTCACCATTCAAAGAGTTTTTAAAAGTAGTGGGTGGAACAAAATAAAGGATGATTAATAAAAATCCAGCCTAACAGCCTGACAGACATTCCCATATAGACAAAGGAGACTAACTTCTTCTGCAAAGGAGAACTTGCTTTCAAGCAAGGATAAGTGACCATGAAAAGAAGAAATACAGGAGGGAAATATACAAAACTGAAAGACTGGAATTAATATGTATAAAAATTAAAAAAAAAAAAATGTATAAAAATAAATACTGTAAAAATATGTATAAAATTCTAACAAAATGTTGAAATGCATACTAGTAGTCTACAAGTTGGTTTGCATCTATCCTTGCATAAGGATTAGCAAACATATGAAACAGAGAAATATTCTCTTTCACCTTTATACCAAAAGCACTCTAACAGTGTTTTCTAAGCGGCTACACAGACAGGTAATACAAGCTAAATACACCCTTCACGGACAGGGTGGGTCTTGAAGATTATTTACTCCAGTTTGCAATGGTTGAAGAATTTAAAAACAATTTCTTAACAAAGTCAAACGACTTTCCATGTTTACCACAAGCAAAGAGTTATTACTGAGTGATGATTTCTCCATTTTGGATCAAAAGCTAACATTCAGCTTTCAATTTCTTTGATCAGAGTCTATCAAACCGTGATCAGTGGATCCTTTATGTCCTTGAATGATTCTGCTAGCAATATTTTTAACTAGGCAAGATCTCTGTAGTGTTAAAATACCACTCAAACTGCTGTTCTTATTTCTTAGGCTTCATGCTAAGCTTTAGCCTCACCACTCTTAAAATTAATCCATGCAGCCCCTTATTAGAACTACCAGGAAAAAAGTCACGGTACAAGAACTCTTAACTGGACGACATACCTCTACAGACTTAAGATTTACAATTGTGGAAGAAATAAACTGGTCACTTCCTTTCCAATTCACTCTTTTACACAATGAAGAAAAAAGGTTTTGACACATTCTAAATCTGGTAATTCTCATTGGCAGAAGGCAGGAGATCACTATTATGTAACAGTCTGATGGAAAAGATACAATGACCTTTCTGTATCAAAAAGAGAAGTACTTCTTCATGGCACTAGTTCTGAGCAAGATGGTCATAAGAGCCCAAAATCGTGCCAGCTAGCTCCAAATATATAATCACAGAAGCACAAAGTCATTTTGGTTGGAAAATGCCTCTAATAATGAATCCAGCTGTTAACCCAGTTCTGCCAAGTCCAACATCCAGCACTAAACCATTGCCCTAAGTGACACACCTACACCTATTTTAAATATAATCCCCTCCAGGGATGGTCACTCAACCACTTCCCTGGGCATACTGCTGAAATGTTTGACAATCCTTTTGGTGAAGAAATCTTTTCTGACATCCAGTCTAAATCTCCCCTGGCACAACTTGCAGCTGTTTCCTCTTCCTTATCTCTGGTTAACTGGGATAAGAGACTGATTCCCACCTCCTACAACTACTGATTCCTCCTTTCAGGCAGTTGTAGAGGGCAATAAGATCTCCCCTGAGCCTCCTTTTTGCCAGGTTAAACACCCCCAACTCCTTCATTTGCTCCCGACCCTTCACCATCTATGTTGTCCGTGATGAACTATGATTAGACAAAGGAGGTCTATTAAAAAATGTGAATGACTAATCATGCTGTAATCATAATTTCCCAAAGACTGTCAGTGCTATCTAAAAATCAGTCCTTTACAACTTAATTTTAGTGATAAATTTTTCCCATTACCATATATTGTCTACATCCTTTGTCATCATCTAGAAAATCAAATGCATTTGAATTACCAGAGTTAACAGACAAATGTTCAAATGGCAGCTCCATTCTTGGTGACACATGTAATTCAGATCCAATATTATTCCTGCAATTAATGCTTTTTTCAACAACGGGCATGGAACAATTTAGGTTTCAAAATACAGAAATTGATTATGTTCAAATTATGAAGTTTAAAATAAGAATAAGTGGATAAAATGAAATGGTTTTGTGCCATACTGCACTAAATTACTGAATGAGTCCTCCTGGCTTCTTATGACAAGATTGTAGACAAAATGACTCTAAGCAAAAAACAAACAGTGTTTAGACAGAGGCTGAAACATCATAGATCTACACACACACACAAAAAAATCAAACAGCTTCCTTCTATCAGGAGAGAAAGATTGAGAAGATGCGCATAACAACCTTTGGATGTGAACATAACTGAAACAAGAGAAGGACATGAGTGATTGATTGATTGATTTGAAAGACAAGTTCAGGCAGTGGCGAAAACGGGCAGTCTTACATATTGGTGATCAATAAATTTATGGGTACAAGGAAAGCAGAAGCAAGAGGATTGAGTACCAGGAAAAATTCAGAGAGAAAATAACTTGAATGAGTTAATTTATCATTTGTATTCCCCTGAATTATCCTCCATCTTTATTTGATAAATGCTGTTCAGCTGAACCCAATTTTCTTCCTAATTTATAGGGGTTTTGTACACTGATTCAACATTCTTCAGTTCCACAATGTTATCTCTTCTTAAGTAGTGTTAGGAGTGTTTGCCAACTCTACCAGTTCCATGATCTCTCCTATGAGGGTTTTTTAAAGTTAATTTCTACAAAACAAAGTAAAAAAAAAAAAAAAGAGGAAAAATATAAGCAGAAGAAACAGGGAATGGAAGTAAAACCATTAAGTACACACTCTACAAAACAAAGTAAAAGAAAAAAATTATACCCTTCCTCGAACACTTGAAGGTTGTGCACATCTATCAATGAAATCCAACAAGATAAATAGTATTCCTGAGGAAGATCTGATAACTTCTTTTGGTAATACTCATCCACACAACAGGAAATAGATTTGCTTTATAGTAAGGAGAAGAATCAAAGCATAAGGGAGAATGAGTAGAGGATATCCTGGTTCCGAATTTCTATGCATACCCTTTCCTAAATTCTCTACATTTCCTTAAGCAGAAGCTATTCCATCATTTTGATCATCCTGCCTGTCTCTCTCAGAACCATTTCCAAGTCTGCTAGATAGCTTTTGAAATAGGAGCAGAAGAGTCCTATATTTACAAAGGTAAAACATGGATGTAGAGTCTAGCACTTTTATGTTCTTTGTTTCGTTCCCTACTCCTCCGTGTTGGCCTGACATGTTCATGGGCCTGCCATAATCCCCAGTTCTCACTCCTGTGTAGCAACGGCCAGTTCCGAGTCCATAATTTTGAATGTGACATTAGGACTTTTCAGTTTCTTGCATGATTTTACATTTTTCTGGGTTGGATTTAATCATTTTACTTTTCAGTCTCATGACTTGCTATATTCTTCTGAAATTTCTTAATAGATCACCTTCTGTCTTTAACACCCTGAATAACCAGTAAGTCAAAAAAGCCAACAAAACTTCTCATAAAGCAATTTGTGAATACTTTTGAAGAGCACTGGTCCAAACACAAACTTTTGAAGAATTCTGCTGGTGTCCTGCCTCTACTGTTAAAACATTTAATATGAAATTATTTCAGTAATTTCCGCCCAGCAGGTTATTTTCCAGATGGATACAGACTGAAGCCCAAGCTAAAACTTAAACAGAAGCAAGTAAATTTAGAAGTTACCATGTCTCTGTAACCTGAGTCAACTTTTTCATCAAATGCTGATTCCCATTTGTTTTTCTTCTTCTTTTCAACAGAAAACCTAGACAATCTCAGTAAAACTTACCTGAATACATAGTTTATGGAAAGGGGAAATGACAGAATCCTGTACTGACATGGCATCATCAGACCAAGAAGGAGAAAATGTTACGGAAACAAATCCTTGACTAAAATTTACTCCCAGAACAAGACTAGATGCCCCCAAAACTCATCTACTCTGTACTACAATGATTTCATCAAATGTACTAAGAGCATTTAAAAGGCAAAAATCTTGGGGAAGTTTTATTTATAATATACTACATTAAATTTATAATACCACATTAAACTTTGTGAATAATGAGATGTCCTAACAGTGCTTCATAAGAAAGTAAAAATATAAAAATAGATAAGACTGTCTAAACCTATTTCCTTTCCGTAAAAGTGTCTAGGACCTGAAGCAGCCTTATAACCTTAAATGTACTTGCACAACTTGGAAATTAAAGATTTGATATTAGATAGTCATTCAGATAAATACACATTTATTTCAATGTGAAGATCATTTCTAAGGAGTCTATTTTTGAATAAATGTCAGACTTGATGTAAACCAAAAACTTTAAAAATTAAATATTATTTTCTGGTTTCATTTTTCCAAGCTCTTCACACCACTCAGTGGTGTGGAAAAGTGACTAATACAAGACTTTGATGTGTCTTTGCCTGTCAAAACAGCAGAACAGCTCCATGAATGGAATAGCTGAAACTGTTAATTGAAACTGAGATGCAGAGTCATCTATGAGAAAAAATGATATGTAATATGTGGCAGAAATCTATTTCTATTTGGAAACATGATGAAAAATTAACATGAACATCACTTTTCTAATCATACAAAATTGCCAGGTTGATTTTCAAGTCATTATCCCTGTAATCAGATAAAAAGTTTTCAACACCAAATTGTTTCCATTTGTGGTCCCTTGATCATAGCATGTCTAGACAATTCTGACAATGCATTCTGTTTAGAATAAATGCTTATACCATCTGCACTGTAAATGAATAGGAAAAAATGGCTTTAGAACACTACCCTTCACAAGCTTTGACTGACTGTATTCCTCCAAGAACTCAGCTTCACTTCGAACACAGGGACGCATTCCTCAGAAGCCAGTTGACTTACTCATTTGTATTTGAGGCACAGACTTTGCTCACCACTGAGATAAGCAATTTCTACTTTAATACAGGGAAAATGTGCTCTCCAGCATAAAATGATTCAGACAAAGTGCACAAAGAGGATTGCTTCATATATCTTGAACCTGAAAATAAAATCTCCCAATTGCTCATGTCCCTGAATTCTTTTGTTAAACAATGCCACACACCAGTAGATTCTAATCCTAGCTTGGGTGAACCAAGTATTTCTTCAGTGGCCTGTGTAAATTGTTTGCTTTTACGTGAAAAATTTTAAAAGAGATAGTAAGAAAAATTCTTGGAAAGATCAGGTTGTTTTCAAATCATATTTGACATTGTCAGTGAATATATTATTAATTACTGGGAGAAAAAAAACCAAAGCAACAACATCACAACAAAACCCAATTCCCATTTTACTATTGTTCCAGAGGCAGAAATGGCATAAACTTTTTTATCCATAGAGGATTTCATTGTAATAACTGATTGGAGTAAATAATACAGATAAAAGGGGTCACGGAGTACATGAACAAAAATAGATAAATGCATCTTTCATATAAATATATAAAAATAGCATATAAGGTGTATTAAACTATGTGTTCAAAAGTCGTTTTAAGAAATCAAATATATTCATATACATGGCAGACTTACACTGCCAACTGCTTACCTCATTAGTTACAAAAACAAACTAGAGATGGTGGTAGTGGTGGTAACAGGTGATCAAGTAGCAAAGACGTAGATGGTGCTGAAGAGCAAACTTTGGAAACTGTTTCAAATACTTTTTCTTCTCCCTTTGTTCAGCCAGAAAGAAATGGGTTTTGGCTAACATGTCTTTTTTATCTCAGCTGCTTTACCCAAATACAATTAGTCTATTATCCCTGGCCTTTAGAATTTTCCAGGTCTATTTAGTACTGTGAATTTTTTCCTGCAGATGTGTTCTAGAAACCCTAGGCCTCTCTGGTAGTGGCCAATCAACTAATTACCCAGTCTTGCAGTAAATAAGCAGTTTCCATACCACATCAAAGTAGTAGAGGCCCTAAAGCATATGTCAACTGTTCTTGCTTGCTTTCTTTGTAACAGTCTGTAAACACAGATAAATTAAAGAAGAAAATGCGTAGGTGAGAGAAATTCATTGTGAATTTCAGAGATCATGGAACAGAGACATGTTACAATTCCATTCTGCAGATCAATGCTCACTCCTATCATTTGCTCTTTACAAGTCAGAAATGAAAACCTAACATTAATCTTTACTTTGAGCATAGCCTAAAATTAGATGACAACAGATTTCTGCCATTAGAAATGAAACTTCATGAAAGCAAGAGGTCCTCCCCAGCAGTTAGGATGCTCAAATGTGGTTCTGAATTCACATATGTTTTAACCCACTTTATGAAGTTGATGTGGGGCTGTGAAGTATTATAACACTTACATTGCCAACCTTACTGTTTTAATTATTTTAGAAGAGCTGTGGGATTATACCAAAAAAGTCAAGAATCATACTTTGCATACAATTTAATATAGGGTGGTACAGAATGATATACTGTGTACAGGATATTCAGTGATAGGCAGAATATGAAACACTCTATGTAAATGTGTTCTTATATGTAGAGATACAAACAGCACTATTTAGGATTATACTGCTTATGTTAAACTTAGAATATGGAATACTAACAAAAGTATATTAGAGGCATATGTGAAGCACTTACAAAAACTGTAATGTGTGAAAATCTCTGGCCACATACAAACCATAAATGTGTTATTGAAAATTGTAGCATTTGTCTTTCCAGCTTTCATTATCAAAGCTGTGATTTTCTCAGCATGTTCACTGGCAAACTGCACTGTTTTGAAACTAATAAAGTCAGTAACACTCTGCTATCCCTGGAAATTACAGGAATAATACTAAAAATACTAACAATAAGTAAACCCAGCCATATCTGTCCATGAACAAAGGATTTTTCCCCATTATATTTTCCATTTTTAGGGAGAAGGCTTAATCTTTAGTACTTTTGAACAATAGATCATATACCTGCAGATTTCAAAAAAATATCTCTAATAAAATAGATGTTTAGAAATGTTCCCATCTACTTCCACCAATGGTAAAAGTATTTACAGATTTTTAGTATGAAATATTTATCACAAATATAGAATTTGTCAGGTCTGGAGAAAATGAATAGGCTTCACTGTACCACAAACCAGTTTATGGCCATACCTCTAACCACAAAGGATATTCTTTGTAACTACTCTTCACATACAATATTTTCAAATATTTAGAGTATCTGCTGATATAATTTTTGCGTGTTTTTACTTTTGGTATAATTTTTTTTTATGAATAAATCATTGTTTGAGTATTCAAAGTTACAAATACATTATAATATTTAATATTGCCCAAACATTTCAGAAACAAGCATGCATAAATCATGCCATACAACTTCCAAGAAGTAACACGTCTCTCCTAGCTGCTCTTGAAAGGAAAAATATTGTATGCATGATGTATTAATTATTCTCTTTACAACAACAATAGATCTTTTACCCCTCTTGTAACAGTACTTTTATTAATACCAGGACACGCAAGTGGTAATAATCCACATATTAACTAGTTCATCCAGCCTTGTAAAACCCAACTTAATCTCCAAACATGAAACACAGCTGTACTAAAAAAATTTACAAGAAAATATTTGAACATTTCCAGAAGTTGACAAACTCTATTACTAAAACAAGTGTTTTGTGCAAACTTGCCTATCTCATTTTTTTAATCTGATAGGCAAACTTTATAATGCTTCCCAATGTAGTGTTCTAATGCTCAAATTAGTTCTGATAGAATTCTAATTTTAATTCTAACATCACATTTATAACGGAGTAGAGAAAGTGACTAAAGAAATTGATCCACTAGACCCCAGATCTTTATTGAAACCTTTGTTGAATTTCTGTAAAAAACCTATAGAAATATCTCCTCAAATATTTTTTTAATTGCTAGAAACTAAAAGAACAGTTTATGTAAATGCATAGGAGTGGCTGAGCAAGCTGAGGGTTTTCTAAACAGAACTAAATTCACTCAGAGTTATAATTGGAAAGTTCTACTCCTTATCCACCTGAAGTGATCACAGCTCTGCTCTGCCTGGAAGCTTCCAGCAGAGTTACTCTTTTAGCCAAACAGTTGCAGTTTGTCACTGTTACCACACGCCTTCCCCTCCTCTCCCAGGCCACCCCTTGCCTGGAACCTTGCAGAGGGTCAGCCCTTCTGGAAGCACTCCATGTGTGTTGGACATGTTCACCTCAACACACAGACAATGCTCCTTTCCTTTTCTTTTCCTTTTCCCTTTCCTTTCCTTTTTTGCCTTTTAAACTGAGGAACAGATGAAAACAGAGCCCCTGTATTTTTTAAGTTGCAAAAGCCTATCTTAAACGTATCTTAATGCAGGTGTATTTTTACAAAATCACTTCCTTTGTGTTAAAAACTCTTAATAAAAAGAAAGCAGTTTTCCTAATTACATGGCATATCTAAAAAAGCAGAATACACCAAAATATATGTCTAGCTTAAAATATGCTACATCTAAACATAAACTAAGTCTAAAATACAACTTTTGTTAAAAGCAGACTAATCAAATGCAATGAAGAATGTTATTATGTCATCTTTGTTCTTTTTTGTGACAATTTTATTGATGTTTTATTCAGAGTGCATTTATAAAAAAGGATTGATGATTCTTTTAAATGGCATTATTTGACTAATAGTTTTACATTGTCATGATAAGAAATAGTTATTATTCTTTGTTATAGAAGAATTGCAATGTATGGCTCATTAGCATTATAATTCTCCTTAAAAAGGAACCTTTCAATGGAAATTAACCTGTGAAAACAGAAAAGAACTTCAAGACTACACATATACACTGACTTCTCTAAATTCAATTTTTTCTTTGAAAAAAGCAACAATGGCTTAATAAAAATAATAATTGTAAAAAAACAGAACAAAATACAGTCTAAATATGTGCAGAAAAATCACCTTCTCCAAGCATCCTCACAACTCAAGCCAGAACATTTTAAAAATTTTGAAAGAAAGCAGATCTTTTAGATTCATGTTTCTGATCTAGTTGGAGTCTCATGAGCTAAATATGAAACAAAGTGCTGAAAGGTTTAATGTCATCAATTTGTTGAGAAGAAAATCAAGAAAAAAATAAATTAAATAGGTGTTCTTAGTAATGTATTTGTTAATCTTTTAAGACTCAGAACAGTTAAATACTGCAATTATTTATCTTTTTTTATCATTCCAGTTTCTGCTGAAATTATCTTCACAATAGGAATTGCTACATACACAGGCTTGCAGATTTCTATAGGTCTTTTTCTCTCTGAGTGTTTATGTGAACTTTCTTCCTTTATTTCAGCTATAGACACTGCCAAGCTATGTCTATTTACATGCCAAAAATCAAAATACTCATCACATAGTTTCCATTCTACTCTAAAGCTTAGTATTTTTCACACACCAAATTTCTTACGGTGGTATGTGAGCCAGACCTGTCTGCAGAAGGCAGAACAACTGTATGACTGAAACCATTTGCCAGAAAAAGGCCAAGTACTGTCAACTTGCCAAATTCATTGTTTTTGTGTAACCTGGATGCTTCAACAGAAGGCTGTGGGAAAATTTGGAGCCAGTCTCAACTGTAAAAAGAAATCACCATCTATTTTGTAATTTGTCTCCTGCATGCAGCTTTAACTACAAAAGAAGTGTACTGCAATCATAACTAATCGCTTTAACAACAATTTAATTTCCTTTCAATTTACATGGGAGCAAAACCAACCCTTTAAACACTGTCCTCTCTACAGTATGATGCCACAGATCCCAACTTGAAAGGACTCCAATCTCCCTCTCCAGGGAGTTGATAAGTATCACTTACATGAGAAAAAAATATTTCCTAGTTTCTTCTGTTCATTCTAAACATTCAGTGCTGATATTCAGCTCTCATGCAATGATTATGCTCTCCCATATAGTCAGAAACATTTTTCAGAACCCCTAGAACTAAAACTTTCATTTATTGAGCTTCATGAAGAAGAAACAAATGTCAGCACACCTAATGGTGCAAAACTTCTTTCAGACTAGTGCTTGTATAGGTTTCAGCTAGGAAATCAGACACTTGTACTCCCCTAAAAGTCTTCTCCATTTGATCCTCCAGAATTAATTTAAATCAGTTTTTCAAATGAAACTTTGTCCAGAAAATACCTTTGTCACTTCAAGCTGGTATGACATGATTCCCTGTCAAATTCCAATAAAAATAATTGGGTTTAGAGCTTCTCTATGCTGCCTCTAATTTAGCAATGATTAATTTTTCCTTTCCAGTCATGGAGGAACTGTTTAAAAGTTCTGTGTGGATTTTGGTTTTTAACAGAATATGTTGCTTTCTACAGAATTTTATCTGCACAACAGTGATAACAACATCTACTCAAATGTTACTCACTTACTGAGAAGCCTTCAAGGCAATGGAAATTCTGCTGGCCATGGCTGTTGCTGCTTCTACCACTCTTGGCAAGGGGAGGAACTTCTGGCCTATCCTACAAGGAAAGGTCATGACTGTCAATTTAGAGAACCAGCAACACCTGGAAATAGTAATTATGAAGAAAGCAAGATGAGTTTTCCATTATAAAATGTTTCCTTCTCGTGGTTAACCAGCACTAGTAAAGACAGGTCAGAATGAAGTCTGGCCTGTCATTAACAGAATGAGAAAACCCCCACTGAATTCTCTGAAGCTGACATTTCCCCCAGGATGTGATTAGACATTGATGACCAAGAAATCATAGTGTTAAGTTATACAAGATAAATGTACAATGCACCTTAAAAGCTACCCAAAGCCCAGGTTTTAACCGGCCCAATCGTTTCAGCTCTGCAAAATGAAATCATCAGCATGATTTTTACCACCAAAACACAGGTTTTCTTCTACATTACCTTGACCATCAAGTTTCCCACATGCTAATTTTCTAACTATTTATTTCCCTACCCCATACACATTAAAAAATATTTTTTCTGCTCTTTATTTTGTTTCACATGTTTCAGACTATTTTTGTTTTTTACTGAATAGTATGTGTAAGTACACACAAGTTAAAAAATCCCACAATTATCTGCAATTCCAAATTGCTAAAACATGTTTTTCCTCACATGTGATCTCTTTACACACATAAGACTCATCAAATCTGATTGATCTCATCTCTGTTTACACAATTAACTCTAGATACCCAACTGGAGGAAATGTAACTCCAACTAGTAACAGGAGGGAGAAGGAAACAACTGTTACTTGAGGAGAAGAAAAGTAACTTGGGTGAAGAATGAAGAAATAATTTCTTGATAATGTCCCAATTACATCTTTAATTTCAAAAGCTTTTTTACACAATTTTTCAAATTATTTTAATTTTATTTTCACTGTTGGTTACCCAACACCTCTGTAAATAAATTTTTTCATTAAGGAAGTCAGAAGAGACAATGTATTACAAATAAAAGAAAAAGTTTCTATAAATTCTTCATTAAAAAACAGATCTAAGTTCTACATCACTGTGTGGCATCCCATGCAGCTCCTTTTGTTATTTGTTGGCTGCAATTGGCAATTCACATCTCTTCTGGTAATTATATGCCACATAAATATTTTACACCATTATAATTATGCAAAAACCCTATTTGTCTGATAGAGGCTGCCATGTATGTAGGTACAATTTCCTGCTCTCTGTAGGGTTATTTGAACAACCCAGGATCAATCAACATAGGAAATACATGCATTTTGTATACATTCATGCTAAAATTCCTCTCAAAAATTACAAATTTAAATTACCGCATCTCTTTCTAGCCAGGCTTCTGAAGAAAGCAGAAATTCATGCCATTATTTTATAAAAATGTAAGCTCTGTCAAACACTGCTCTTGAAACTATATATTTGAATATTGTATAAGTTTTGCAGTTGGTACATCACATATGAAGTAAATGAATTCCCATAGAAAGACTTCATTATTTTCTTAATTTCTGCTGGGAGTCACAGAGGTGCCCTTTTCTTTGTCTTTCACAAACAATTAACCTTTTGCCATGTATGCAATTGGCTGAGAACAATCCTAAATGGCTCAGAAAATAATTTGCAGCAGAAACTGTACAAAGTTAATCAGTATTAGTCTAAGAAGGTTATTCATATATTATCACACCCAGAAAGTGGTCATCATGACCCCCACGGAACTTTAAGCAACAGCTGACTTTTCTCATCATCCGCTGCACAGCATAAATGCTAATCCGGCTCAAGTACGGACACAGGTCTTTTAACCATGACCATTTTAAGTCTGAGTATTAAAACTCCTGAAAGTACAGGTAAATGCAAGCATGCAAAGTAGATAACTCTGCTAATAGTCACTTCTTATGTCAAATAAAACAGAAACAAACAAACAACCAAAACCAGAAGTACTGTCTTTTCATTTCACCTGAGAATGTTTTCCCTTGCTCTCAGTTTTGGAGATCAGTTCATTCAGTTTTTATAGATTTTTTCTGCCTAAAGATTAAGCCCCTTTAGAAGTTATTGTGAACATGATTTCTTCCAAAGTTGGAATCAAGGCATAGAGAACACTGTCTCAGTTTTAATTTTGGTGAAGCAGAAAGGGAGCTCTCAGTGTGCTTATTATACTACTTGAAGTACACAATGTTTGATTTTCAAATATCTGCAGTGCTTGCCCATGGAGAGTTAGCCATGTATGTGAGAGACTGGAGTGTTATGGGTTAGTGATTTAAAATATTCCCCAGCTGTGGAGGTGCCAGAGCACGTTGTTGGAAATGGGTTTGGAGATGGAGAAGTTGAGCTTTGGGTGTTGGCATTAACAGCTGGCCCACACTTCCCTTTGGCACCTCTGGCAAGGGTGTCCATCAGCAGCCAGTCTATTACATGGAATCCCTTTCTACCATTATGTGCCTTAGGTACTCAGTTAAATTTAACTGACAGTCTCACAAAGTAGACTTACATTCCCTATTTGGAAACATACCTCTGTAAGTTGCTGACTAATTAGTCACCTTTCATTAAAGGTCACTCAGAAATCCTAAAATACAGTTACAATGGCCAACAACCTTCCTGGGCTCCACCCGGACCACAAGGTCCCCGGGTGGGTGTTTAATGGGAGCTCTGTTTCATTGGCTCCTGCACATGGGCTCAGTTTTCCTGGAAAGGATCAGACAGCAGATGGTCTCTAAAGAAGGGCCACGGCCAAGCCAGGTCCCGACACGGATTCAGTCGTGGCTGAATGGTCAACACCACCCACACGGCTGAATGTTGTAAGGGCACTGGCTTTGCCCTGGCACTGCAGGAAGAACAATACAAAAATCCTTGTTTCTAAGGGCAGGGAGGGGGTGGGGAAGAAGAAAAATACCTTCTGCATAGACTGCTCATGTCCTGGCTTGCAGGCATGTATGGCAGCAGACTGTGAGGCAGCTCCAGGAGCACAGTGAGCCATTTCTTCACAGTGCCAAACACCAGAGGCCACTCTGGCCTCCCTCACACTCAGCCAGCAGTGCCTGCCTTTGCCATTGGGCCAGCACAGCCCACAAAGACTGGGCCACCCCACAGACCACGGGACCCTGGGAGCAGAATAAGCTCCGGGACTGGTTTTAGCAGGCATAAGGCTTCATGTAAGGAAGGCATTTCAACAGGGTAGTTATGAAACACAGGGTCAGTTGTACCAAGGGTACAGGTCATCACCAGAGTTTTACAGCCACAGTGGATACCTGACTTAAAAGACTTTTATCCTTGGAATAGTGATTTATTCAGCAAAGGTCTCCAGCCCGTTCTGGAGGTCAGTGGGAATGAAACAAATAGTCCCTTTCGGTTTTATAATCCATCAGTCTGCAAAGTCTAGTTAAATTTTAGCACGTGAAGAAGTGCTGGCTACATGGTCAAAAGAGCTCCACTTTGCAGATGACTTAGAGTTATCTTGTGGAAAATTTCTCACTGCTGATCAGAGAGCCTCTTAGATTCTTTCTGCAACTCACTTAATATCTCAAAACCATATTACAGCTTAAATAGTATCTACTATAAACATTGTCAAGCTGAGTCAGTATCTCTGTGGTTGCTGGAAAGTAAAAAAGCCTGATCCCTGATTAAAGGAAAACTCAAAAGGTCTGACGTATTAAATCATTGCTTTAGAGAATAATTAATCTCTTTTTAAAAACTGTAAATGCTCTGAGATTTCCTTATTGATTCCCCTGAGTTTTTAAAAATTAAGTATAATAAGGATTTTTTTGTATTTTTTCCCAGATTTAAACTTAAGAGGAAAATGTGATTTTGGAAGTTGGATTCTAGTATAAAGAACTACACTCCAGTGAAGTTCAAAAACCAAATTAACAAAAAAGACAATATAAAGGAATGAAAATCTAATATAAAATGAATCCTTAAAAATTTTGAGAGAAGCAGAGTAGGTCAGAAGAACACAAAGCATGTGAAAGGAGAATAATGGTTTGGAAAGTTGGAAAAAGAAGATAAATTATATCTTGCTTGTACATTTGTAGATTGGGAATAATTATGTTTTTTCTTTTTTTCCCTAGAAAATTTCTCATTTGTTATTGACTTCAAGAAGAATATGAACATTTTAACAACAAATATAAATGATTCAACAATTTGACTCAGTTTAATGAAACCCCAATATAGCAACCTGATCTGAACTTGGTAAAACTAGTTGTTTCTCTGGTTTCAGACAGTAGTTTCTTTTGTGAAGCTGAGTATGTGAAAATGTGAAAGAGTGCTGGTATACCAATGGTTGCAAAAGTTACATTCATAAGCAACAGGATGAACTAAGGAATATCTATTCAGATTTCAGAATAAATAATTCAGGGAACAGTTAACAGTCCACTGTAACTTAAGTAAGCATAAAAAGTCCCACTGATGAGGGTGGTTTTGGCTCTAGTCCTACAGCGTTAATCCTACATTTACAATCTGTGCCTGGGCCTCTGATCTCCTTGCATGTGTTGTAGCTCAGGTCTGTGAAAGAAATGAGATTTTGCACATGTCCAGACATTCTAAGATAAAGTACCATCCATTGTTTATGGTGCTTATTTATACAGATGCCAAGTTCGATACCTGTCCTTCTTGTCTATTCTTCTGAACAATACATCATTGCAGATTATGGATGTTATTATCCATCTGAAATTTAGTGGGGTTTTAAACTTCCCTAAGTTTTCATGTTTGCTTTAACACTCCATCAAACATTTCTTTTACATCCAAGCAAACATATGTCAAACATAAATGTCTATTTTACATATTAGTACAAGAGGAAAGCATTACTTACTGATAGTAAAAAAAAAAATCTCTTGAGGAAATAACCACATAATGCTTTCTGGCAAAATCATGATAGTGCTCTGTCTGGACTGCATTGCTAATAGTCAGGAAAGCCTTCTGAAGTCAATACAAATATTTTAAAATATTTATTAAAATACTCAAACACACTACAGATTGCTTTGTTCCACCATGTTCTGTCTTTCAATCCACTCACATCCAGTTGAATCAGATGGAAGGAAGATATGTGGCAGGCTTTCTAAATTACCTGTCAGAATGAGGGAAGAAGACATTAGAGAAAGAGCAGAAGACATGACAAGACATGACTGGGAAGTGTACTATGGCCCCTGGAAGAAGATTGAGGCCAAAGTACTAAAGTAACAAACCAGATTAAATATCTTTTAATGTCACAAAACCTCTCCCGCCTTATTTACTTAAATCAGGAAACAAAGATAATAACAGAGAAGAGTTTTTGAGAAGTCAGCTAAAATGTAGTAGGAATCACAGAATCTACAGCATAAATGAAGATACTGCTAAATAGATAAAATGTTAAAAGCAACGTAAGAAAGAAGTTTTCTGCTTAATTTTAAACATCTTTCAAAATGGATTACATAATGTATTGGTTTGAAAACAAAGCAGTGGGAGATCACAAGTCAGGATTGAAATTAATAGAAAAAAATTAAAAACAAGCAAAATAATATAAGGAAAAAGCACAGACAAAGTCAGATACAACCCCTATTAGGGTGGTAACAGCAGTCCCAATGAAGTGGGCCAGTTGAAGCAATGAGCCTATAGAAGGTCTGGTCTCCAGCTGAAGGTCCGTGGTGGCTCTTGTCCTCTGGGCACCCAGCAGACAGGGCTGAGGCCAGGCAGTTCCAAGGCAGGTTATATCCAGGTGGGAAATGCCCGGCTCCCCCCTCCTGGGTGGAGCATCTCACAATAGGATAAGTCCATGAGTCATGTGGTGGTTTCTTGATGGCCCATTGTCTGTTATCAGGGGTGGGTTAGCAGGTGATAACAGCTAACGGCCCACAGCTGGTGGTAATAGAATACTTAAATACATCTACTGTAACCTAGGACACATAATTAGTATTTTCTTTCATTCATTGCATTCTGGTGCAACATGGTTTATGTATGCACTTAGGGGATACCACATGTAGTGGTACATAAAGATTACTGTAGAAAAGTTAGTGCAGAAACACTGAAAATGAAATGGAAGTGCAGATGGTACTAAGTACATCTTCGGACAGTTGACTCTGAAGGGAATCCATAGTTTTTCTAGAGTTTTGTAGAAGGAACTTCAAATTTCTACTTCATCTTGCCTAAGAAAACTTTCATTAAAATAGACCTTATGCTTGGATCAATTCCCAACCAGAGTCTTCTATGAATTCATTAAAATGTGCAGATTTTAAGAATTCTAAAGTATTAAATAAATTAAGTATTGCAGAGACTAAATTATTACTTAAGTTTTACTATTATTTGAAATCTGTGAACCCATAAATTTCCTATTTGTGGTAACAAATGACAAGTAATTTTTCTTTCTTTTTCTGTAGCTTTTTCTCCTTTTCCTAGTTGCTTTAACATACAGGCATTTTTTTAGGCCCTAGCATGTAAGTTATTCCAGAAATTGAATGCATTGTAATATTTTTGAACATTAATATAAGCATCTGGATGACTAAGCAAAGCAAAGCTCCAAGATTTCCACTCATAGCAATGCACACATCTAGGAGTATAATGCAAAAAGTTATACACAGAATGTCAGGAGCCATTTAAGCAAGCATTTTCTTCCTGGTTCTTTATTTAATGTAAGACAATTGGCAAGGAGGTCCCCATTTTCTGAAGTAGTGTAAGAGAGCAAGTTCACCCAACTCCTTCAAAGAACTGGAGCATGAATACTTGATGTTTGACAGTATTTGTACCTCTCTGGTGTTCTCTTTCCATCCATCATTATCATCAGTTCACTGCTTCCCCTCAAATGTGAGAGAGTATATCCTTGTCTGTCTGCCAAGAAAAAGTCACTCTACAATGTATTCAAAGTGATTTATGAGCCGAAAGCAAAACAGAGGCACTGAATAACCAAACACAGATACATGCAGCAGTATCATTTAATCAATTACATTACCCACTTTTATGATACACTTGTGAATTATGTTCTTTTTGCATGTATAATTAGAAGGCAGAACAGATGGTGAAAGCTTAGTTTAAAGGCCTGAGATAAAGTTTTAAAATAACCATTGCTGCCAAGTGATCATTCACTATAACAGGATATATTACTCCTTTAGCTATGTTTTTGCCATGGTCTAATACACTAGATGGTAATGAGACTGTAAAAACATTACTCTCCAGGGTCTTACTCTACCAGAATTCATTGTAATGGAATGTGAACATGGAGTGGAAGACTGGGGTGGCTCTAAGGCACATTGTCATCTCTCATTTAAGGGTACTCTGAAGAATGATGACTGAAAAATCAAGAGCATTGTCTCTGAGAAGACAGCACTACTTTGAGAGGAAGGAAAATTACACTCTAATATGTAAGTATTAATGCTTTAGGCATGTGCCAAGTTCACATATGGGCATTTATCAGAATGGAGCAAAGGAAAGTACTGAAAAAGGGAGAATTATGCCCAATTCATTAAGGACTTTAGTAACTAAGGGCAGAGAGTAACATCAACTCATCTTACTATAACCCTGGTCATATTTTTTTCTCTCAGTGCTTTACAGCACAACCTACCTTACATATTTCATTCATGCTCCCTGAAGATCTTCGTTTTAGTAGGTGTTTATATCAGAAAGCATTTGTTAAAAGGGTTTGGAGGTAGTTTAAAATATAACATCTCTTTCTCACAGGCTTCATTTGAAAGCAAACCTGTGTTTCTATATGCTTGTCTTCTTGTGTTTGTGTGTAGTCCACTCAAAGCAGGTTAAAAGAAGATGCATTCTTTCTAGGGAATAGGAAGGTCTGAGTCATGTAAAATAGCTATTTTCTCATGTGCAGGATGCCTAGGACAGCTCCTGACTGCTTGACAGTCTAGCAGCATCACAGAGGAGACAGTCTTTGCACAGCTTTGCACTGCAACATTGATGGACACACATCATATCCTGCTGGAGCAGGAAATAAATAAAAGGTAGTAAATTAGGTGATTTAGCTACTGAGTTGCTTCTAGATCCGCATGGTGCTATGTGACCTTGGAAAAGATACAACTTCACCCTTAGAAAGTTCAGCCATCATTGCAGATGCTGAGTGTTTGATTGATGTGTTGGTCGAAGGGAAAGGTGGTACTGGATATGAAATGAGTTGAATTTTAGGAAGAATTATCAGCAATCAAGACAAAAAATGTACAGAAGGTTTTGTATGCTTATTTAAATCCCTGTGGTACATCTGTAAAAAATGATAATTTTCCTTTCAATTTTTTTTAACATCTTACAAAACCATGAAAGCAAACACAAGGCACTTGGGTGAATCTTCTCTTAAAATAAAGCCCAATACATCTTTGCATTGATTATAGAACTGAGAAAGCAGAACATTTGGAATCATACTTGCCAGTTTTTGCTACTTATTGTACAAAACTAGGAAGGTTATTTTACTAGTTATTTAAATATTTACAAAGATATGTCCTCATATATTTATACATTTGGCAGTGATTTGCTTTTTGCTCTGTTTTGTACTGTAGCAAAGAAAAAGCAAACAACAAAACAACCCAAGCAAAAACCAGCAGATGCTGATCCTCTCATTTTGTTATTTTTAGGATTATGCTGATGACGCACAGATTCATTTAGATTGTCCTCAGTATATCTCAGGATATGAAAAGATCAATAAACACCAGGTCTTACTATTTATTTGTTTCACTGAAAGTACAATATAGTGGTTGTTCATTACCAGCCCAGAAACTTCACAGGTCTTTCCAGCTGGTAACCTTTCCTGTCCCTCTGACACAACCCAGCTAGTGATCAAAGCCTAGCAGATATCCTGATGTTGTGCCCCCAACATGCTTCTCACAGTCATATTTCTCATTTCATAGCAGTGCCGGAATTACAGATGTACAGGGTATTCCTGAAAAATAATGTTCTTTTTGTAAAGGTTTTTGGTAATAACAGTCATTAAGTAGAAGGAAACAGAGAGAGATGACATGTAGAAATCTTCTGATACCTTTTGAGCCCATGGGTATGCTACACTACCATTGCAGTCCAGGTCTGGAATGACTTTTTGGAGTGAATTTCCTGATTATTCCTATGCACCATATTTCAGCTTACAGGGGATGCACTCCAGAAAGATGGCTAAAATATCCCACCTATTTATGCATATTGAGTCTGAGGGAGCCAAGCAGGCACAGGAATCATTTTCAAATACATAAAGTATGGAAGAAAAGAAACAAAAAACAACTGGAAGGCACTTGTGAACTCCAACTGAAAACAATAGTTTACCATACTGAGACATCTCTATATATTGGAAATACAATCAACTTAATTCTTAAAACCAGAAGCCATGGTAGTTCCTGTGACAACCAGCATGCCATACAGCTCATAATAATTTAAATTCAACTACTAGTTGTAATAAACACACAGTTTGAATACGCATGCAATACTCTCACCACAATAGCACAGTTCCCCCAAAATATCTTAGTAAACAGGAATTGATGTTCTGAGGTAATTGCTGTGCTGTTTCTTCACCAGCTGAAAATTATATACTGTATTATTTATGTTACACTCTTAGCTTTAAAAGTTGCACAAACAAAAAGTAATCAACCTGTCATCTTTCACATTTTAAATATCCACCACTTTATTAGCACAATGATCTTCTGGAAGAACATATAAATTTTAAATATAAATCACGTGAGGTAGCCAGCACTCATGACTTTACTGTTTGCTATTGGTATGATATCAAGAAACAGAAACTGTTGCCGCTTCTTTTTAATAAAAAAACCCCTTGCAGACCTTGCAGAATCCAGTTTTATGCATACAATAAGTAATGCATCATTTTCAAGTGCAGAATGTAACTAATATGAAAGCTTCAGAAAATCCTCCCCCCATAACTAGAGGTAAATTGTGTAAGGTTTATCAATTCATTTGATCCCATTTTAACTGCTGAATTCATCTTTGCAATGGAGGGTTCTTAGGAGCCTTAGATGTACTTTAGCTTTGCAATGTGACATTTTTATCTTAAAACAGATCGAGAAAATAGAAGAACTTTTATGATCACATGGGAGGAGACATCGCAATCTGCACCATACCTAAATCTCATCCTACACTGGAAGAGAGCTCCCACACTTATTCTGCCTGTTGCAGCTTTGCAAAATAGACAGGTTGACTGCTTGGTGATTTGAGATCTGAAGAATCACAGTCTTTTGACCCATTATAAGCCTAACATCACATTTTTATTTATCTTCAGCTTTACAGAAACTTGCCCTCTTCAGGCCTTATTTACTAAAGCACTATTTTAAAATCTTTTATTTCTCCACCTCTTCTATGTCCATTTCTGACTGTTGTCAAGCGTATAAAGACAGCCTTTCTTCTTGGCCTGTCAACTGCCAGCACCTCCACTCTCCCCAGAAGGTGCATCTTCTCATGAATTCTATTATTGCCTCATTACTCACATCCCCTTTGCACCTTGAATTTGACTCCCCTGTTTTCTCAGACTTTCCTCCTTCATTTTAAGGATCGTCAAATACAATTTCTGACATATTCTACAGATGCCCAGTGATAGAGTTGTATTTGGCATCTCCACAGCATCACCACCACCTGTAATTCAACACACACTTCTGTGTTTTCTGCCAAGTGTAAAAATCCTGTCTAAGAAGGTCCCAGGTTTACAGAGTGCAATTTACATTAAGTAGTATTAAAAAACATCTGATCGTATGGCTGCACTTTTACATTTGTTTCCTCAGGCTGTAGTGTTGCCTTGTGAAGTTAATAATTTATAAACTTTATTGCTGATAACATTTTTATACCTTTTAAATTTTTGTCAAATGTGCCGAGTGCCATTTTGCTTTGATTTTCTACTAGGACAATCACTCAATAAAAAATCTCCTGTATTTTATAAGCTTTCAATTAGTTGTCTTTTGCACCCCAAGGCTGTATTTCCTTTATATATACCTAGAATTATTTCAGAATTACGTGACTAAGCAAATATAAACATTTCAAAATAGTTTCAGTTTTTTTATGCATTTCTTTGCATTCTTTCACTCATCACTGCACCGTGGCACTCTAATGAGGAGATTTAAAGTACTGTTTTTTTCCTACACTACCTATATTAGTCTTGTCTAATTTGGAGATCAGTGGTCAGTTTGTGATCTTAGGCTGTTCTGGGATTTTAAATTTCTTACAAAGCATAAGCTCAGCTCTGATATCTCTCAGAGCATTCCATTCTTGGCCCAGTACTGCTTCTAATCTTCGTGCTGGCACTAAGAGGACAAAGTCTTTGGCAGGATTTGCATGTGCCTGCATAGATGCTGATATTCCACTTATCTTTCTTCAACACCTTCTATCCCTCAGGCACTTTTATTGTTCTTAGATCATTTGTTTGATCTCCACTGCCAGATGAGTTGTAATGTTTTCCATCTAAATTCAACCATAAAAAAAAAGAAAAGCAGGTTATTTTTTACTGGCAAAGGTTGTTAAGATGTTATTTTCCTCTTTAGTACATAAGCAGTCCTGTATCTATCTTACATCAGTCCAAACAGGAAAAGGAGAAGAGAGCTGCCAGTCTGGTTATTGATATTTAAACCCTAGGTCCATTCAGTTAACTGATCTTTGTTTCCACTAAGAAAGAAAGACTGCTCTTTAATTATCTTGATATTGATAGCTTGGGCTGTGCTTTTATTTCTTGCAGCAAGATAGCTGTGAACCTGTCCATATTTCAAAATCTACTTTTTTTTGACAAAATGGAACTTGTAGAAAACTACTGTTGCCTGTGCCTTCTCTGAAACTTTTAAAATTATTTATATTCAACAGTCAAGTTCATCTCTGGTTGTACAGAGGAGACCTGAAAAAATACCTGTACCCCAATTTTTAAAAACTGGATACAGAATAGGCCACAAGTCCATGGAGAGATTGACAGAAGGAAAACTTAAAACTAGGTCTACTGAGACAAAATATATGGCTCACTTATGTCACAAATAATGGGTTAAAATAAGGTACTCTTGCATGGGTGGTACAGCTGGAGAAAACATATGCAGCCATTTAGTCGCTGCATTGATCCCTTCTAGTGCTTTGGATATCAATACATAGGATATTTCTCTTGCAAAGTAGCACCAAGAGCTGTTACATCTCCCCCTTTTTAGTGCTTATTTTTGCAAAGATTTTTCACTTTGTGTTGGGTCATTCAGTTCTGTTGCAGGTGAAACATCTTAACACTAATAAAAAGATTTGTGAGGCTCACTTCAGTTACCATTCTTAAGGAAGAAAAGCTCTCTATGGATATGTGGAATGAAGGGTACCACTGGTGTTAGTACCACAAAGAACAGTAGACCGATGAGTTTGATCCAAAAAAAGAGTTAAAACATGTTTTGTCTGCAGCATTCTTCCATTGCTATCTGCTGCCTGAAAATTAATGAGAATATGCTGGAAAACCAAAGAAAAGAAACAATGTACTGCAAGAACAGCACAGAGTAAAAAGCTGAAGAGCTGTTCTACAGCAATGTAGAGCCAACAGTGAATGCTCTTGCAGAGAAGAGTTACAGAAGCCCAAATCTTCTTGAGCAAGGCTTCCCTTTCTTTTGGATTACTCCACGATGGAGAAACACCGGTGCTGTGGTGACCACAGGAGGGCTTATATTCCCTTGCAAATAAACATTGCATTTTAAGATGCTTAAACAAACAGAACCTGGAAACTATCACTAGCACAAATGATATTTTGACTTGTTTAAAAACAGATTATGATAAATCCCTTCTCACAATGTGGAGGAAAAGAAAAGGTTTAAACTCAAATAGAAATCCTGACATTTTGAACAAGTTTTCTGCCTTTTTAGATATATGGCCACATATGCATTTCTGTATACCTAACAGTTTCTTAAATATGTGAAAGACTCTTTGAGCTTTCCATGAGTTGACAAGGAATGAAAGGAGAGTTGTCAAGGAAATTTCTGCAGCACAGTACATTACATATGGATGCATTTGCCAGTGCCATTCCCAGACTTTTACCTCTGCCTCAGCTGTCACATTCAGTTGTGGGTAAAAAAAATTTTAAAAAAATCTTTGTCTAACTGCTCAAAATGTATTGAACAAATGAATGTGAAAACAGGACACTCTAAATCAGGAAAAAACCTATTAGATTTTACAAGAGCTTGATTTTATATAAGATTAGATTAAATCTCATAAGGGCTATCATGGCCCTTAGAACTCAAAAACTAATGTCTATTTTCCATTTTTATATCAGTGAAGCACATTAAAAATTAAAAATAGCATCATAGCATCAACACGAGATTATAACTATATTTTTAAAGATGCAACAGTCTTCTTTATCATTTGTACATGTGAATATACATTTTTCATGCTCATGATTTTCATCCTAGAAGCCAGAAAATACAGCCAATTCCAACAATGTCCCAAATTGTGGTGTCATCACCATCATGAAGATTCAAGCACAGAAACTTCTGCTGTAGAGAAGTATATTCATCTATGCTCATGCTGGTTTAAAGCATCTCATAACTGTTGATGATGATTGCAGCAGCCTGTCAGTGACTGGCTTCAGCAAAAGCCATCTGGATGGGACATGGCATGATAATTTCCTCCACCATCTCAAAACACACTTGCAGCTGAGCTTTTCCTCTTTGCAAGATAAGAAAGTGTTGAATGCTTCTAACATAATAGATTGTCAACGTCCAATTTATTTATTCCATACAGTATCGGAACGTATTGCATACCACATAAGCTCCACAGTTTACATTTACCAACAGATGTTTTTCTTTCTGGAGCAGATGGTATATTGAGTGTACTGTGATATAATTCACATTTGCATTATCAGTTGTGAATGCTAATGCATTCCATAAACTGAGTTTTGTGTTTTGATATTTTTAATAACCATAGCATCTTTGTGTGAACCAGTTAGTCTGATAATACAATCAAAAAACCAAATTTCTTTGTTAGTTGCACACAAAGATGAGATTTCTCTTATTTAAAGGTAAGATTTAGAAAAAAAACCCCAAGAATAAAAAGGAAGGGGCCAGAAAGGTAATTTTTTTTTCCCTTGTCTGTTCTTTGCATACTTATTCTTGTTTTGGTTGTTAAATTAAACTTCAAAGTTTAATAATTAAAAAAGGTTGGATAATTCTTACTTTTGCAAGAATTCCAAATTTTCTAAGATGTGAACTAATTTTGAGTAATACATTCTTATCAAGAAAACTAGATAAAATTACTTAATCAAGTCCTCACAGGCATTAATAAAGTGAAATAACTAAAAGTTAAACAACATGTTGTCAGATAATGTTAGTAACTTGACTATTCTTGAGTATGATGATGATCCTGCTAAATAAAAAAAAAAAAATCCAAATTATTTTGAATTTTATTCTCAAGTTACATTATTTTTCCCATTATTTTAGGATCCTGGAATCTAGGATGTCACTAACATGTATCTGGGATGCCCTGCTACATAACTTCCTAAAAGGAATAGAATAAATATTATGTGCAGGTCCCAACAGTATTCTGTTTTTACAGGATCCAAGGTATATATTCACATAAATGAATTATCTATCTACATTCTGATTATGATTACAGGTTTATCTTGATTCAAATAAACATCCTCTGGTCAGATTGCTTTTTTTCTTTCATGAGTTTCATCCCACACAAGAATTGCAGGCACAAAGTAGTTCTTTCACTGGCACAAAAAATCCCAGCTTTCTTTTAGGTCAATAGTTCTCATCAGTTTAAAATCAGCCCAGTGTGGCTGAATTGGGTCTCCTGATTCAGAAGCTTAAAGTCTGGTTTGTGCTGCATGAGGACAAACACCTCCTCATAAATGTAAGTCAATCATTGCCCAATACTGTGCTGCTGTTGTGTGTCTTAGTATTTCTTCTTACACAGTTTGCTTGGTTTTGCACAGAAATGCCTAAAATGTTTAATCGACTACTTAGGGGCTAAGAAAGCATTGTACAATTTGTGAAAAAATCCCAGATCAAAGGAAAGGACACGGCATTGAAAAGACCTCTGGTTGGATAAGGCACTGAAATTCCTAATAACGCTTTCTTAATTAGCTTTACATGAGGATCAAAAGTTAAAACGTGACCTGTCCATTTTACAACCAGAAATTCATACAACAGCAAGAATATGAATCACACTTATAAAAAGCTAAGAATTTTAGGCTTAAAATTCTGCTCCCTTACAGAACCCCGTGGCATACTATGATTGATATATCAGCATAATTTGAGATTGTTGTCTCTGTCTGCTTTTAGATGAATTTTTTGCAGTGAAATTCAACTAGTACTCAACATCATATGGCTGTTTCTGTGATCTTTTTGAAAAGCTAAAAAGGGAAAATGAACAGTTGTCCTGTTGCAATAACTGTCAATCCTCTTTGCTTCTTTTAAAAGGAATTGCTGAGATTATAGATTCTGCAAGCTGGACACTTTTGAAGACACTATTCTCCTTTCCCAAAAGCAAGAAATCATTACCTGTAATAATGGTTTTTCACAAATAGACCACTGAGATAGATGTCTCTCATAGTACAAGCCATTTGTTTTTCTTCAACTCTATTCATTTAATGTGATATACTTCAGCTCTCAGTCGAGACTCCATTATTGTTTTACAAATATTATAACCTTATGTTAAAACTTGTAACTCATAATAGTTCATCATTATTCATTTTTGTTATTCTTTCCCATTTGTCTGTGTTTAGTTTGTCCTAGCTTGTGCATAAAAGTTTGTTTTTCAGGGATCCTTAGGTACCCACCTTATTTGGCATGAGAGGTGTTTGCTTCTAGAGGGATTTAATACAACTCGCTGAGGTTCTTTTGGCTTTGTAGGGAGTGCAATAATTATAATATTAAGTTCATCACTGAGGGCTCTGATAATCTCCATATCTGTTCATCCCTCCCTTGCATTAGAGGGATGTTTATTCTCTGCTCAGCTCTTCTTAAAAGCTTGCAATTCTTGATTTGCTGGTAATTTTGTATGATCATTAAACTTCAGTTCAAACATTTCTTGGAGGCTTTTCTTTTTTTGTCTTTTGAAAGCTTTAATGTATAGTCATTTGTCATCCAGTGTAGATTGTCTTAGCAGCCATCTGTCACTAAATTTCAAAGTGGAGTGGCCCACCCATCTACAGTTTCCTTCTCACTTGGGTGCTTTTGAAAATCTATCCCTGTATACACACATGTACCAGTAGGTCTTGCAGCACATTTAAAAAATATATAGTTCATTAGGCCCCTTTAATTGCCATTGTTCAATGTCCAATTTCCTGGCCATATGTGGTCAAAGGGAACCTCTGGGTCATTCAGAGGAGTAGGAAGAGAAAGGGGTAGTGAGCCTCTTCAGGAGGGAGGAGGAGAGCACTTGTTCTGTGGTTGACAGTGGAGCCCTTCAGATATGTGTCCCTGTCCCTTCATGAAATCGAATCTAACTGGGGTAAGGGATGAGATTAATGGGAGAAAAACACCCATATTCCTTCTGTGATTGTGGTATCTTGTCTGAAATGACACTGATATTTATGGTATTTGGCTTCTTTTTTCGTGCTGGTATTGTGAAGAATTCAAATTAAATCATCAATCATTTGTCAAGAGCCCTGCAACAGCTACAGCCCTGCAACCAGTCTGTAAGGGTTTCCAAAACAACCACTTCCCACTCATACAACGCCAACACAAAATACACTTTCTAGCAGTCTTTAACACATCTAAAACATACTGTAAAAGGACAAAAGGCAGAGAATTAGGTCACTGATACTTTAGTTTAGTTTAAAACATAGAAACCCAATTCATAGATCATAATACAGTTTAAAGCAGAACCAAAGGATTTCAGGATTGCTGGAAGCATTCAATCCCAGGTATCCTCTCAACACCTTTTGATCTTTTGTGTGTCAGAGGAGTACAAAGGCCAAATTTCTCCACCTCTTCACGTTGAAATGTGGGATTTACAGAGTTCAGTTATGGAAGCCACAAGCCTAAGTGGTCTTTCAACCCATCCTTTGGCTACTAAAAATGGAACACTTTCAGACTTGTATCATCAGCAGCAGTTTCCAATAGCAGAAACACTCCTACCTAGTCACACAATTACATAACCTTGTCAAGCTCCATTTCTGAAGTTATATCTACCCAGCTGTGAAGAAAATTCCAAGTCATCTCTCTTTTAGTGGTTAGAAAAATACAAAGATTATTATTTTATTTTCAAAGTGCTGGGTGATTTTTTATTCTTTTCTTTTTTTTCCCTCAGTGTTGCAACCACCAATTTCTGGAAAATAATCTGCATATCCCCAGCAGAGAAATCATCATTTTTTAAGAAATGGAGATCCTTCGTGCTATTTTTTATTACATCTTAATGCATAGCTTCCTTAAGAGGAAAAGACACTGAGGATGACAGAAGACTTAGGATAATTTGGACATACTATGTATATATACAGCAACAAACACATGAAATTATGTTAGTCCTACTAAAAAGGCTTTATTTATTTAATGAAAATGTGTCAGAGTTGGTTTCATATAAATATTGTTCCCTTAAAATATCAAAATGGTGGGAAAGGATCTGGGAAGCCTTGCCATTTCCAAATCCTTTTGAATCAGCATGATGATTTTGGAGGGAATGAAACACAAAAGGAAATATACCATGTAGCATTATTTTTTGCTGCACAGTGACAAAGGAACTGCAATGAAATGCCTGCAACCATTAAAAAAAAAGTAGCTTGCTTTTCAAATAAGTGTGCTTATTTACTAAAATACAGAAAACTGGGAGACTTTGTACTTACCCAACAGATATTCTCTCTCCTCATCTCCCCATGGTCAGTCACCACCTGCAGGTGGGATTGGGTCTCATCAGCCAAGCGATTTCCCTGAGGCACCTGGGCTTCTGGGATTTGTAGCTCAGCATCACCACCCCTCAGTGTAAGATATGAGGAGTTTCTGCATCACCAGTAGTATTTGAGAATTGTATTTGTTTGGAGGCACCCACTGAAACACTCTGTTAGATTTTCTGAGTTGCCTATAATACACATTTATTGAAGGAGACATTAAATAGATTTCTAAATTAAGTATTCTGAGGGATTTGAGCAGTATTCATGGGGGAAAGCCTTTTCTAGTTTTTTTTTGACATTTTTGTGAGGTGATATCTCTGATTGGCTTTAGCACAGGGCCTTGGGTCAGGATGACACAACCTACATTTTCACAGCATTCCACATAACACCTGGTGCTATCAAGGATGTCCTACAGTACACCTAAGGAGCCTCTTCAGCTAAAACAACTTACATTTGATGCATCCTGATTAAAGCAAAAGACACTTTGTGCACCTACGCAGCAGGGCTAAAGACTGCTTCCTCTTAAGGAAGGTTTACAGAGCTCTCTGTCTTCATTTGTTTATGTGACTTCAATTAACCTGTTAGACCCAGGACCTAGTTATTTTTACTGCAGTTGCCAAAGAAAACTGTAAGGGAAAGAGATAGCTGTTCAAAAAGCAAAATAATATATTTCTTGCCAAGGAATAAGATGGTCTCACTTGAAAAAGCCAAATAATTCTGCCCATAAACCATGGAAAAGATATTTCATTTGGGGAATATATATAAATCTTTGGGGTTGGGTTTTTTAAAATATTCTGGAGTTATTTATGAAAAGTAGCAGCAGTTCTCAGGTTTCCAGTTATTTGCAGAAAGTCCATGTGGCTTCAGCTGTATTTAGGTTGCCCAGATTTGCAATGTTGTAGAGCTGTGTAGATAGAATTAGCTCTTCCTTCAGTGCATAGTCCTTTAGACATTAACCACATTATTACCCACCAAACTAAATATATCTCATTGCCTTTGCCTAGGAGATTATTTGACAAATCATATATTACTTCAAACCATAAAAAAAAACAAAAACAAAAACCAAAAAACAGTGGCTTTCCTTTAACTTTTCCCTTTTTTTCCCAGAGACAGAGTTACAGATTAATTCTTAGAGAGTTACTATGCAGATGCTTATTAAACCAGTGATCCTTCTCTACTCAATACTTACCAAATTGCCTTGGTGTAGAAGGAGGGGAGGAGAGGCAGGCATTTTAAAAAACAGCCTCCAGGGACTTTACAACTGAATTAGTTTGATATGATTTGTTTCTGATGAACAAGTTACCAATAACTTACCACTTTGTTTTCCTCTAGGTGCTTTGAAAACACAGTCTATTAATCTTTCTAGCAATTTAGGAGGTATTAAGTGCACTGATCTGAAATTCTCTTCCCTTCCTCCCATTAAAAACTTTGGTCTCTTCCTGCCCTTTCCATGCCCCGAGGCCTCACCTCTCCTTCAGGAGTTCAGAAGCTTTGCTGCCATTGGCTCCAACAGCTCCATCACACCAGAGGGAGTTTCACCAGCTCATGGATCCAGATATGCTCAGCTGATAAAGGGTTTATTTCCTTTAACCAGTTCCATCCCAGCTCTCCTGTATGACTTTTATCTTTTCTGACTGCAGTCTCAGCTGACTGGTTTGGCTGGTGCTGCCAGGGATGATCCTGCACATGGTACCTGTAATAGTGACTGGGGTAGCAGCTTCTCCAGTGAGGGTGTGCACAAGAGAAGCCATCATCTTCATGGCCAAACCATCCTGGTCATCTAATCTGTTCTTCTCTTTAACACAACCCCTCAGTCATCAGTTCCATAATTTTTATAATAGTTGATTCAGTGAGTAATCTGTAAGATGTATTCTAAAGTTCTGAAAATTGAGGGAAATAAAAGAATAAAATGGTATGCTGATTTCTTCCAGTCTTGGAAGAGCTGACAGAACTTGTGTTGGTATCTTTTTCCTCACAGGTGGTATAATTATAAGTGACATATAGGCACCCAAGATGGGAGTTATTTATTTATGTGGAATTCAGAATGTTTGATATTTCATGTGTGTCTTGAAGTTTGCAGAAACAGCACAACTGGAATGTATAATTTCTGGTAAATGTTGGCCAAGTAAAAAGAATATTCAGACAAGGTAACACAGCTTTTGTTTTCTTCCATTAGGACTGAAAAATGTCACTGCTACTTAAGTGTCAGCATCCTGATGAAAAACACAGAGAAGATACTCCATACATCAGCACTATAAAGCAGGAAGCAATGCCAGTGCTTTGTAGTTAGAGGAGTTTAGGAAGTAGCACTGTATTTTCAGCTTAGTTAGCACAACTGTACTTAAACAGGATGGTTTTATTGAAGCAGGCAAGAAGCAAGTTCCTGCCATTATCCCATTTTTCTACAACCCTGACTGAAATTTTAGAATAGTTTATGACACAGTCCTCTAAAAGTCTACTCCCCAGTTGAAAGTAATGAGTAAAAAAATTAAGCCTACTATTTTTTAGTATCATAAACTGGTTGAATATGGGAAGCCTTTGCTGTCAATAACTGTTGTGCACAGCCCTGTCATTGCCATTTTTTCCCCATCATGTCAAGAGATGTAGTCAGCCTCAACAGAGGAAAAGAAGTTCAGACTTCTAAGAAAGAAAATTATTTGACCAGTCCTGGTGTTCTTAATCACCTTTATTCTACAAATGACAAATGTTCAGTAAATTGCTTCATTTCCTAAAGCGCTGAATGCCCCTGTTTATTAAAGGATAATTGTATTATAAATCCTTCTTTATCACCATGGTCACAAGAGCTACCTGGACATTTTCTGAAACCAAAATATCTCGTAAGGCTTTTATCAGAAAGTCTCTCACATCCTAGATGGATTTCTGACTAAAGAGAGTGGATACCATTCTAGAGCAGCCAATAACCCAACAGCACAAGTAAAATCCCATTCCAATGCATTTAAATGTACTAATAAATAAATTTCCAGCTATCTCAGTTGAGCACAGATAATTAAAATCTTTTGTCTTGGAGCAGTACCAGCCTGACTGTTAAAACAGTGGTTTTCATGCTTCAGATTGATATGATTGAAATTCCTGATTGAGGACCATCACCCCACATAATTGGAATATTCTTTAGTCCAAATCAGTATTCCAAATGTACAGTATTTTTCTGCACAATTGAAGATCGCTACTGAGTTATTCCACTTTTCCTTTCAAAATCCCTTCCTGTCAAATGTTTTTTAACTCTCACTGAATTATCAACTTGTTTACAGTTTTTGTAGAATGGTGCCCTACCTGGGAAAATATTATAACTGAAGCCTCAAGTTGCTGAGACTGCAAAATAGTTACTGGCTAGGTCATTAAGACTTACATACTGAGCAATTTCATACACAGATTCAGCAAAACACATAAGAAATGCAGTTACAGACCAGCATACATTTCAGTAATGTTTTGACTCAGCTCAAATGTTTTGAATTATTTACATATTGTTATAGCAAACTATTTTAAAAAGCAACTATTGTTCATACTAATGTTAAATTCCTACCATAAGCAAAAATCTCATCAGTTCCAAGTTTCCCCCCCAAAACAAGCTCAGTCTTATCACTCCCACATAGAAACTTCAAAACCAGAAAGGATTGGAAAAGATGTTGAAAAACTTAAACTTTTATCTTCTAAGAACATTAGCATGTGTAAATGGCTTCTAATAGTTATTTAATTTTTTGAGTTGTTATAGAAACATGTATTATATATTTGCATATATAGTGAAACCAGACTGCAAGATGGGCAGGAAGACCATTGCTGTCAACTGATGAATGTACACTGGCAAATCATTTTAAGCATTCCTTTCCCATGGTTCGACATAATCCAAGCCAAGATGTGCAAAGATTTCTTCCTCACTTCCAGCTTTGAGAAAGATCCTCTGTGAAAAAAAATTAAAAAGAAAGTCAATAATGGTGTTAGAAAGAAATTTCAATTGATGTTTTTTGCTGTTGAAAAGGAGTTAATGTTTGACAGTTCTACCCTTTGTATCCTCTACAGAATACACCGTCTTCATCAGCGTGCCTACCCTGAAATGCAAAAGCAAGTTAAAAAAGAATTTTAATGCTGCTTGATGTTTTCACTTTTCATAACTAGCTTACAACTCCATTTTGATTTACTTTTTCAGACCCTATGGACCTCAGATCAAACTTACATTTCCTTCCCATGAGGGTCAATAGCAGGACTTCCTTCATAAAATCATAAATGTTGTTAAATTAATATAGTAATGTTCTCTGTAAGTGGATTCAAGCTGATTTGATGGTGACACTAAGTGTGCATAGCCAAGCATTAAAAGTATCAATTAAAAGCCAAGCTCTTTTTTTCTTTACACACACTCCTGCTGAATGCTTTACAGTAAAATGAAGTTTTGTTTTTTCATACCTGCACTTCTGATAATACAGGAGATTATTTTTACACAGGAACACTCACAAGCCTACCTCCCCTGTGAGGCCTGATACAATAAAATACATAGCCTTATGCATGCCTTTCATCACTAAAGTACAATAATAATTTTAAAAATTGCTAAGCTGGGTGAATATTAAAACAGTGATACCCCACAATTTAGAGTTTGGAAGGAAGAAAGAATAGTTAATATTTCAGCAATTCCTGAATCATTTGAAGTCTAAATCAGTGTTCAGATCTGAACAATCAAACTCCAGTGTTGTGAAAACTTCAAGGTTAAGTTTCTAGATTTATTTTCTACTGTGAAAGAGGACATGCTGTCTAGAGGACCCACTGATGAATTCCTTTGAACCTGACTACCACAATGTTTAGGAACACGTGTGCCAGCACCTCTGCTCCCTCAGCTGCCAAGCAATTCCTCCAGGAGGGCTGTGCTGTCCAGCACACCCATGGGAATGGGTCAGGAAGAGGAGTTCATAACTAGATCAGAGTAGATCCAAGGATGGTGGAGCAACTTCTGGCACCAGAGATTCACAGCTGAGAACTGACTGATTAAAGTTGTCTCTGCAATAGCAAAAATTGCTTATAAAGCATAGACGAAAAATCCTTTTTTTTCTAGGAAGTTCAAATGTCAGATTCTGGAATTAAAGGAACCTACAAACAACACTGAATATTTATGTACTTTTTCACATAGCAGAAGAAAAAATGGTAGAAAATAAAAACTGAACAGAAAAAAAGAAAGAGAAAGAAGACATTGACAACTGTCCATTGGATAACAGCACTTGTGATATTTTGTTCCTCAAGTATCTCCTGGGATGATGGGATTTTAGGGATTTTTTTTGTTCCTTCTTTTGTTCTTTTTTTTTTCTTTTAGTATTGCTAAGAAAAAGAGGACAATCCATACACCTACATTACTGCAAAAAAGAAAAAAAAAGAAGAATAAAAGTAAAACAAGGAAAAAAAAATCTTACACTTGTAGACAGATGTTACAGACACTCTTTAATAGAAGCTCTTCATATCTCTGGGACCCCAAATTGCATTCCATTTCTTTTGTTCTGTCACTTTATATTTTCCTGCAAGCTAAACTCATTTCATTTGCTTGACAGGGAAAATTTCTAATACAAAGTATTTGATGCTGAATACCATTCTCAGTAGCTACAAGCAATGTTTCTAAATGAATCTCTAGCTGGTATCTGCCAACTGCTTTAGCAATGTAAGTGTTATTAATGTTAATCATAACCTATGATTTTCCTTCTATGTCAATCTATGCAGAGCTTATGCAGTGATGCCAATTTGATTATTGCATTCACTACCATTCTTTCTTGCTTTTTTCTTTCTGCTCAAGAGAAATAATGAACTGCTTGCCTAGTTGTGATTTTATTTCATCTTCTTACTAATACTCTGCAGATCCAAAACATGCCCCATCAACATCAATCAAATTCACAAAAAACAATGCTCTGGAGCTTCTGGTATCACTCTTCTCTTATTCCATTTAATCAATTCTGTCATTTAAATGGATGTAAATATTACATTTGTGGTTGCAAAAATGGCCATTAACTACACCTAATGGAGAACAACTGCCATCCAAAAGTTTTCTTATATGAATTGCTACCTCTTATTTTTCATTTTGGCATTAATGGTCGATAATACTTTTGATGAAAGGGAAACAGAGACTGAAGGCACAGAGCTACCACAGCTTTATGATATCCTGACTATCATGGCCAAACTTCATGCACATTATACTTCTACTGTCACTTGGTTTCATATCATATTTTATTATCATGAATCCAGCAAAACAAAACCATTACTTAATAAAGCAGAATTCTAGTTTTAGGTATCTAAATCAGCATTAGCCAACAGCACAACCTTCTTGAAAAGCACACATTTAACTGTATTCCAAGAAGACTGGTATCCTACTGCTTATTACCAAATTGCTTGGCAGTAACAGTGTGTTGTCCAATACCAAACTAAATAATCTATTATGCTTGGCTAATACCATGAATAACCCTTAGCCTGTCACTACAGCCTTTCATTACTGTTTATCCCATCTCAAGATGAACTTAGAAAACTAGTTTGAATACAAGTACCCGAAAATAAAAGTCAGTACCACATATTATCATTGATGAAATGGGATTTGATGGTTCTGAACCAGCAGAATCTGCTGCAGAGCAAAGTACTCCAGGTCTGTATGTACATGGGAAATCCACTGTTCTGAGGATGCAACATGTGGTGGAAATTTGATTAATTTCTTTATTTAAATCCTTATAATCCTTGGTGTTAGCTGAAGAACAAGAATTAAGTATGAGGTTTCCTAATTAATTACTGGCACAACTCTGCTTTATAAACTATTTGAACCTTTGTTCTTGAATAAGTCACAGCCAAACTGTGCCCTTAAAGACCAAGTAATTCCCTTCCAAATCCCATTTTTCCTGCTCTTTTCAGAGCCGTGACTTTTATATGCTTTACAACTTTAATTCAGAAAGAATGCAGTCATACACTAGCAGATTTCATTATTTTTTTGAAAACTATGACATTGTGTACAAGGCACATCCTTGAAGGGCCATAATCATTAAAATCTGTCTGGACTCCTTCTGACATGCTATTAAATGAAATAAATTGGGAAGGGTGTGGAGATTATTGCCAACAGTATCTTTTTAACAATTTCTAAAACACTCTTTGATACAACTTTGCTTCTGGATAAGCACCTGGAATGTCATTTACAGATACATTTATTCTAACCTTTTCTATGTGACCAGGATTGTGTTGCATGCTTTAAAATGACAAAATCTTACAAAAGGTGTTTAGGGATTTTAAATTTAATTTTTCTCTTCTCTTACTGATTTTCATACAGTTTAACATGTTTAATTACCTTAATATTTCCTTTTCTTTTAAAAGTTATTAAAATTAAGATATAATGACAACCTGATTGTACCTAACTCTGTAGTTGTACCAGTACACTGAATGATAAATACCAAGCAGTCTAAACCCCCATCACTTTACATCTCAAATTATCACAGTGGCCATAAGCAAGACAATGATAAACTAACAACAGGAAAGAAGAGGACAGACTGTCATTTGCAAACTTGGAACTTAATTGTTCATTGTGCTTGGACAGAGTCCATTGTAAAAACAAGTTTTATGGGTAAAGTCAGTTGTAGATGAATGATTGCAACAGGACTTGCTTAATCAGCCACTGTAAAAGATACCACAATGCACCTTTCATTTCTTACACATGTATTTGTCACTTTAGTGACATTTCCACAAGTCATCACTTATGCAAAGTCAATTGAAGATTTTTAATTAAAGGTAATTGCGACAAATGAAAAGGTGATGCTTCTTACATTCCTTGCAATAGCTTCTTTAGCTATGAAAGGCCATGGCATTCAGTGAAGCAGTGCATCATAACATCAGACCCCCAACTGATAGAATATATCTCAATGGTTTATCTGACTAACAGTACAAAGCTATTAAATTGGTCACAATCCCTATTTCTCTGATCCCATTTGCTCAAAAAGCATTTGTATCCTTGAAAAAAATATAAGTAGCTGTTAATTAAATTAATAAAAGAGGCTTACAGAAAGAATTGTGAAGGACAAAACATAAGTAATCCATCATATCTTCCACTTGTTTGCCTGTAGGAATGTTCCTGTGAGTTTACCTGACCTGAGCATTACCCCACCTGTTCTCTGCCCCTGGGCCAGTTCTCCAGTACAAGTGTTGATGCCCAACCACGGCACATGGGTCACATCAGCACTGCAGAAAGTTCAGGAAGAAGCTGTGTTTACTAAATCAGCCTTTTATAATGTATACCTGACAATGTGGGTATACATCTCATTATTTTGTGATTTTTGGACTATTTTGACCTAAACTTCTCTATACCAAGCTGAAAATATTCTGCTTGTCAGATTGTCTGAGTACTGCATCAAAAAAGTCTGTACAGTCACACATCCACAAAACAATGCACTGAAGTATTTTTGTTTTAACATTTACTGCAATTCTTAGATTGACTGCTACTGAGGACAGCTATCTTCTGTACTCAATGGTCCTATTTTATTGAGTTCAGGGAAAGGTTCTGACAATAAATGGGTAGAGCATTAAATTAATTCTCAACTGTGAAAATGTTGAAATAACCATACACAGAAAGAAAACCAACAAGTTAGAATAGCTGCAAACAACCAACATTTTTATGGGAGAATTTCTGTGGATGCTATAGTAACCATTGTTAACATATTTTTAAACAAGTAGCTGTAGTACATAAAATTGTTTATTGGTATATGAATATTAAATGTAATATGTGACAATAGCTCCAAGCAACGTCTTCTAATCCACAAAATACTGAAGATAAAAGAAATAAAAAGACTTTTGGAAGCTTGAACTAGTCACACTTTCATTTATTTTATGATGAGAATTGCAAGAAAATTTTGGGGCTTGCACTACAAAATTCTTTAAAAACAGAAATGAGATCAGCCTGAAAAGTAAGAAAAGAAAGAAAGAACAAAGAAAGCAGAAAGCAAAAAATAGGTTGTTTTATCAACTGTTCAAAGTTTGCAAAGCTAAAAATGTGTGGGTGGGTACCCATGTAGTGCTTTATAATTTCATTTGCTTCCTATTTTTGAGAGTTAAAGGTTGCTGGGACTGACAGTACACAAGTCCAGTGAGAAGAAAAGGAAGGTCTCAGTGCAAAATTAAAGACATCCCAAAGTCTTTTCCATTTGACTAGAGTGAACTGTATGGATTTCTGGTGAACCTTAGCAAACAAGCCTTATGAAATCATAAAAGTTCACTGCTGTTTTCCACTGGGAAGCCTGAGCTGCCTCACCAGCCTGAATACCTCCATTAGCTCTCAATATCAAGTAAACTTGAAAACACAGAGGTGATAAAAAAGTCATTATCTAGCAAGGAAAGCATAATTTTCAAACAAAAACTTGAGTTCCAAAGCCAATAATGAATGTGTTGAATGCAGATGTCTAAGAATCCTTGGACATGACAAGTACAAGGACCTCTGTCAAAGCAACCAAGTCAGGAAAGCCCAAGAGAAGACAAGACAGACAGGAAGAGCATATGTTTGTTTCAGCTACACAGTTACATTTTCTCCCAGAAAGGTCAATCAGAAGAGAGGTAATCAGATTATAGAGACTGATTGATGAAAAATTATCCAAATTCACTCCATGGCACAACTAATTGGACATTCTATTTATTGACAATTAAGTTATTGCAAATCCCAGAATAAACACTTTGAGTTGTATATATCCTTGATCCCCATCAAATTCAATTAGGTTTATCCTGGAATTATAAATATGTAGATGCTAGTAACATTTTCTAAAAATAAGTTAAAAAAAAAAAAAAAAAAAAAAAAAAAAAAAAA
>VXAC01007544.1:121900-162008 GCA_013399225.1 Rhipidura dahli | reverse complement strand
GCTAAAGCGAGTCCAGTGTGGAGGAGTTACTGAATGATTGACTTGACATGACCTCCTAATGGTGCCTCCTATGTTAACAGTTCTTACAATACTGAACATGCTGATGAGCTTCTGCAGTTCAGCACTTTCCTCTGGAGAATGAGTCCAACACACATAAGAAGACAGGGAGGTAAAATTGTAAAAAGCAGTGAAGAGAAAATTTCAGTGTAATTTGAGTTCAGACATTTCTGAACTTATTTTCAAGTAGATGCAAACTCAGACTAAAATTTCTAATATAATGACTCAGAATATTTTATAAAATAAAATAAATTTTATAAAATAAATATAAAGCCAAAATTTACAGAACCACATGAATTTACTCCAACCACCAACCAGTGAAAAAGCAAACAAGAGCACCTACAATAGAGGAATAGTCTCCATAAACTTATTTGGGTCTTAACTAAAAGACTTAGGGCAGATTGAATAAAAAGCATAACTGTTTTTGTTTTATCTGAATGGATAAGTGGGTTAGCGGGTTTCTGAGACAGAAACAGACGGAGTCTGGCAAGTGACTCAGCAAAAGGAGCAGCTGCGAGGGAGGGAGAGGAAGGATGTTGCAAGCTTCAACTGTTTCAATTATTTCCTGTTCAAAAGTTGTTTATTTGCAAAAATATATTCCCACCTTCCTCATTATCAAAAGCTATCTCTTTCTGGAGTGATTTTTTGCAGACCAAACTTGTCGATTAACTAGTGCAGCTGATAGCTCAAAAAAGGTATAAGCCACAAGGTCTGAGGAAACCTTGAAAACCTAGGAGAAAATGCATAATAACTTCGTAACAATAACTAGGAACTGATTTCAAGGAAAATCAGCATGTTTCTGACATAATTATCATGTGGGTTTGTAATATTTGTGTTTACTAACCTAAAGACAAGCATCATTTCTTCGTTTCTATTGATTCAATGGGTTATTATATGATTTAAAATAATACAAGAGAAGTGAGTGAAAGCTAGCTTGTCCCAAGCATATTTCTTTAAAATCTTTCCTAAATACCTTGCTCCATGCTATTTTCTAGCCTTATCATGTGGAACTTGAGTCACTGAACATCACCTTAAGCAGGAGAGTGGGCTGTGTTTTATATTCTATATGTCAAAAAGGAATATATATGGCAAAAGAGATTTTTATTAAAATTACTAAGAGGAGCCCAGAGCTGCCCTCAACACTTAAAAATTTTGGACATTAGTATCAGAATTTGGTGATATCAATGTTAAGCCACAGGGACTATGATTCCATTTCATTTTAACAGATAAAGGCATATCTCCTTGATCTATCCATAACCAGGTGCAGCCCGTGCACCAGGATTTATTTCCATCTGTCATTCAGCTCCATCGTGTTGTGCCAGACAGCCTTACCTTCAGCACCACAACCAGCTCCATTCCCTCTCTACCGACCTGCAAACAATGAGCAGGAAGCCAGCAATTTTCTCTTCCTTCTCTATGCTACTGTTAACTTCACAAGAATGAATGTTGTACGTCTCTGGTGGAAAACGCAAACCTGCTCTGTGCTTCAGCATAGCAAATGGCTTTGCAATTTTACACCACTTACAGACCCAGAATTTTGTAAAGCAGCTGCAGAGAAGCATTATGGAAGATCCATAAATTCCTGCAGTGCGCTGACTGATAGGAGGTTGAGTGCCTTCAATCGCCAGTGGAAATATGGGAATACAACATAACACTGATCTGTAAAATAGTGGCTACTTCTCTGAAGTCTCCAGCTGACTCATCAGCTAGACAAACTGCTAACAAGAAACACTCTGTTCAGTAACTTTCACAGCAAGCAAAATGACTTTATGAAGAGGGTGAGGAGGAAATAGAGGAAGAAAAAAAAGCTAAGTAAAGCAATTTCCATATAAAAATGCATACAATCCAATCATTAGGTTAGAGCTTTCAAATAATTGTACTCAATGATTGTCTTGCATGGTTTGAGCACTGCCAGGAAGTACCATGGAAAGATGAAACTTCTTCATGGTCCTGATATTCATACTGCTATCCAGCCTGAGGGACAGAGCTCATTCCACCAGTACTCAGTGAGACAACATTCTCAACATAAACATTACTTGATGAAAATAAAAGCCATCACAGAATCGAGGCCCAAGGAACAGTGTAGTAATTACCCATCAGCATTTAACTTCATTAAGATCAATACACATTCTCTATATTTTGTGGATAGTTATAACACCTGAGAATTTGTCTTCTAGTACTTTCCTAAACAACATGACAAACAACATTCAGGTGCTTTTCCTTCTTTGCTTTTCCCAATCTTTTTTATTTGGGCTTTTTTGTTTGTTTGGTTGGTTGGTTGATTTTTTTTTTTGAGAGATTATTTTTTTAAGACTGGCTATGGGTGGTTTTTGATTTACTTGTAAGTAACCATTTTACTAAATAGTTAAGCTATGCTTATGAATGAGACTATCAACAGTGCAAACAATTTTATTATAATTATAGATCATAAATGCTGAAGCACTAATTGTGCTAGAAGTGTGAAGCATGTCAACAAATTCAATAATAATATTCCACAACACTGTGCAGACACTGTGCATTTTTAATTTGATAGTACCATAACAGTTTTCAGTAGCAATAACCTGAAGTTTCTCTGACAATATATTATCTCCACATGTATTTTTCATGTTTAACTGGCATTTTCTGAAGTAATAGTCACATCAGCATGCCTGCCTTAAAATAAAAACTAATCTGTTCCTAATCCAGTTACAAATAAGATGCTAAATAAATCAGAGAGAGAAAAAAAAATTACTCTTTGAAATGACATTATAACAAACCATGATTGAAAAAGCAGTATTGCAAGCATTAACCATTGACTTGATACCCTCAGGCAAAATCATGTGTCATGGTACTGATGCAAAATAATGCAGTGGAATTTATGCTAATAATTCTGGGCATTAATAATTTTTGAAGGTAATAGAAGCCATAATCATAAATTCTCATTTCATTTTAGCACTGGACATGTCCTGTGCTTTTAGTCAGAAATACCAGACTGGAATGTTTCTCTTAAACTTATCTCTAGGTCTTGTTACAGGTTTATTGATATTAAATTGTGAAAAGTAACAAGTGAATTAATCAAGTAAAATAGAATAATCAGGCCAATATTAGAATATTCTAGGCATTTACCCAACTATTTCATAACATGGTGTAAAGAAATATCTTCATGTTTTCTACATGCAATCTACTTATTCCAAGTAGTTTTGATGAAGGAGAAAGAAAAAGACCAGTGCTGAAGCACTGACAGTTTGAGAAATAAAATATTAAAAAACATTATCTGTTGACTTAACAGAACTTGCTAAAATTTAGTTTGTAAACAAGATCATGTTTTACATAAAATGGAATTATTCTCTGTTTAAAATGACAGATCTGTGATCACTTTGTTTCAAAACACTACATCGTTACGCATCCAATCTCCCATTATAATTTTAAAAATTAAAAACATTCCACAGTAAATAAACAATATAATACATTCCCATTCAGACTAAAATGTTTTCAGTTTGGGGCACACAAAGTGAAAGGAAACTTGGAACTTCCTATCTGAAAACCCAGGCAAAGATTTTACAGGAACAGATCAAAAGCTTACTGTCCCCTGCAGTTCTCTGACAATCTCTGTACTATCATAAAGTCCTTTAAAATATTCTCAGGAATTATTTCCTTTTACACTTTAGCTATATGCATGTTTCATTTTAAGTCTGTGCTATTTACAGCAGCTTTGTCAAATACTGGGGGTTTTTTTGTATTTTGCCTTGTAAAGCTTTGTAAGAGTGAATGAAATGAGAAAAATGCAGAATACTGTTTTTTAGGAAACTCAGTTGTGAGTAATTCATATGGGATTACTATAAAGAAACCACTTCAGAAGAAGTTTATCGGGATTGCAAAATCGAAGATGTGCGATTTAAGAAATCCCAGAACGTGGCTGATTGAATTTTAACCTTAATTCAATTTTCCTATGTATATGCATAGAGACTTCATTTCTTCAAAGAAATGCTGCTTACTTCAAATCCTGTAAGGTACCTGGGCTTTGTTCACTAGGCAGGAAATGCACTGTGCTACAGGGCTGACAAATATTTGCTGACAGCACTGACACAATCTTGAGTTGCGGGCCAGTGTGGGATCAATCAGTCTTAGGAAATTGAGCTTTTATAATCTGTATCTGATCAAGCTCCCTGTCTTTGCTACTCCCCTATGCTAAGTTGTTGATCTCTGCCCTCAGATTTCTAATGTAACTCTAGGCTCCACTCATTCCACATCCAGAGTTAAGTGAGATATGCGTGGTTTACTCAGTTTTTGGGGCAACTGAACCTTTACCTATTTTTTGTTGCCAGCTTAGAGCATTAGCCTGATGAATTTAATTTATTTTTCAGTCCATCAAACTTCCCCTCATATCTCTTCGCTGACATTCTATTTTCGTGCCCCTTTTCAGTTGTCACTTCAACCAACCCAGACTCCTTTCCACAATGGAGCTGCTAATTAAATCTACCCTTTCCATTCCCCGTTGCTCTTTCCAGCCACTCTGTATCAAATCTGTACATCCACCATCCCCTTCTGACTCTCACTTCCCAGGCCATTTTCCTCTCTGGTCCTCAGCTCTTTCCTTTTCCAGCTTCCTCTCTACCTAGCTGCTTCTCAAATTCATTTCTTTTTTCTTTTGACAGAAAATGTGGGACTTGGCAACCTACCCCACATTCCATAACTTACCCCACCATACTGATTGAATAATTGAACTTAAACAAATGAAAATTATTGGTTCTGTACTGCCCTAGAAATTGAATAAAAAGGTATAGTCAAAATATTCAGGATCTGCACCTACTTAAGCATTTCGAGAGATGTCTTTTCATTAGCAATTCAAGTTTCACTGAACTGCTCAAAAACCACACCAAGCAAAGTAAATGGTACTTTTATCTTTGTGTCAGAGGTACAGCTTGCTATTGCAAAGAGATTAGGCTTAGCTAAATATGTATATGAATTACATGCAAAGTTAGTAATAATGACCAATCATATGCTGTATGTGAAACATTTAAAATGCTAAGAGAACACTGAGGAGAAGCATGCTTTGTAAGAAAATCCATAATAATTTTTTAATTTACTAAGGAGTAAGAAAAGTAGATTATTTTAATTCTTAATTTTTAAAAAGAAACCAGGTAAAAAAAAAAAGTCACCCAAATCACATATGTAATTTCCACTTTCCTGAGAGAGAGCAAGAAGAATTGAAATGGAAATGAAAGTTTGTGCATCTGTTTACAAAGATTCAGTGGTTGATTGTAGCAATCATAGAATCACAGACTCCAGTAGACTGGAAGAGACCTCTGAGATTGAGTCCAACCTATCACCCAACACCACCATGTCAACCAGACCACGGCACCGAGTGCCACATCCAGCTTTCCCTTAAAACACCTCCAGGGACAGTCCACCTCCATCCACCACCTCCCTCCCTGGGCAGCCCATTCCAACGCCTAGTCACCCTTTCTGTGAAGAAATTCCTCCTCATGTCCAAACTAATCCTCCTCTGACACAGCTTAAGACTAAATCCTCTTGTCCTGTCACTGTTGCCTGGGAGAAGAGGCCAAGCCCCACCTGGCAATGGCTTCCTTTCAGGCAGTAATAGAAAGCACATTGGAAATCAATATTATAAACTTTGGATCTTTATGTATACTGTAGCTTTAATCAAGTCATTGTTGCAGATGTCTAAAGCAAACTCTGCAGCTGCAGCATGTTTAATTCATCAAGATGCTCTCAAGGCTGATTATATCACCATTATAACTTTATGATTTTAGAGCAGCATCTGCCAAAATAAGACTATAACACCCAGTTTTACAGAACCATAAAAAATGTCTCTTTAACCGTGCAAGTAAACTTCTGCAAGCATCTTTTTTCAATGAAAGGTAGCGTGGAGTATATGTTCTCAGATGACACCAAAAAACTGACTTAGAGACTGGAACTACTGAATACACAATCAAACATGTGAATATTACACAACCTCATGGAATAAAATGAGCTTAAGAATAAAAGACAGCTCTTCCTGGTTATACAGGTTTTTGAGAAATAATGTATTGGGCAGTGAAAAAAAGAATACCTGCTTGAAAAACAAAGATGGCTTTTTATTAGGAGACATATTTACAAAGTTCTGGCACATGCAGGCACCCGCCCAGCCGCCTGCAATCAGTCTGGCTTCCTAGAACTGGTTCTGTCCTCCAAGCCAAGCCACCACAGGACTTTTTGCACCAGCATGGTCACTGTCAGGTAAGCCATGTTCCAAAAGAAAAGTCACAAGACTGATGAAGACTCAGTCAGAGAAATATCTGAATATCACGAGGGAGGCTAGATGCTCAAGGGTGCTGCCAGGCACGGCTGGATGGGCTGCCTGCTGCAAACACTGAGGTTGTCTGTGAAGCAGCTACTCAGGCAAAAGAAGAGCAGTAGCAGAACTCAGGCACTTTGAAGCCAGCTCACCAGAGCACTACTGTCATAAAATATTCATTTACTGGGGCTCCCATCACACCTTCTCATTTGGCTTTACAGATACATGCAAAGGCAGGCAGGACACGCCCCACCTGAAGAGTCAGTCAGGCTTTTCCTAAATGGGAATTCATTCTGCAGGCAAGTGGTGAAAGACCTGCAATACTGATGGTGACAATTGAATGTATGTGAGCTTCACCGTGTAAAAGATATCCCAGGATAAATTTCCCCTTTCATGCTTATTATGGTTTCCCGAGAAAAATTAAATTTTCTCTTAAACAACTGGGATCACAGAATCTTACTGTATTCAGTGTAACTGCACAGCACTTAATGGCTTGCAAAGCTGGGTCCTATTATGAAGTTTTCAGAGCATCTTGTGAGTTTGTTATTCAGAACAGTTATATAAACCACCTCTCTTGTTATTCAACATCTAAAAAATATTTCACACCATTCAAATTCATACAAGGTTTTTTAAATACAAAATTGTCATCTATCATCAGTCATTAGTATAGTGTCATATTTTTTCCAATGTTTCTCTAACAGAAAACATTAAGGGACCTATTTCACATCTTAAATTTACATAGAACATAAAATTAATAACTGCTTTCTGCTCCAATGACTCTTCAAAATAACACTGAACTCATGATCCTTCCCTTACAAAAAAAATCAACCTACAATGTCAGTGCAAGAACATTCACATGCTAATAATTCAATTAATCTATTATACCCTAAGAACTCCATCTATTCTTTCACCAAAAAAAAAAAGCAATGTTAATTATTTACACCACTTCATTTTGCTGCCATTAACTGCATAAAGGAGTAATTGGACTTGAAAGGGATTTTCTGCAACATTGTGAAAAAGAATGGGTTTATATAAGTTACAAATCAGAATTTACAAGACACATTCAATCCTCTAATCTCACACCTGGTTTAAGAATCTCCATTGGTGAGTGGTGGATAAAGTGCAGGAGAGACACTTTCTACATGGCCACAATCACATGCCATCCTCAGAAATCTCCTCACACAAAACAGGAAGAGAGAAAAGTACCTGCAGCAGTTTAAGGCCTCCAGCCCACCCCACCCTACAGCTCAACCTTCCCATGCTCAAAAGAAAACAGTCTGAGGAAATATATCACTCAGAATTTCTAGCATGGAACTGTTAAAGTTAGTTCCTGTTTTATGCAGAGCTGGTTCTGAGTAGCTGCTGAACAACAAATGGCATCAAGAAAAACAAATATACTCTGAATGAAAGGAAAGAGCAATAGGGAACCCCACTACAGCTGAAACCGTGTGACGTACAGTAAACCTCGTTCTTTACTGTAACTCCAAGGAATAGTTTCTATATAGTTACCAAAATGTAAAAACCGACAAAGATATGTTTATTTTCCTATGTATTCTGAAGTATTTGAAAATGGCTCTAATTTTTAATTAATTCAGATAAGGAAGTTTAATTAGGAAGCAATAGTGTAAAAGGTTGATAATCCTGCATTTTAAAAAGTAATGTTTATCCACAATATAAGTGGTAGTGCTGGGTTTTGCACAGAACAGTAGCTCTTTCAGAAGCATCTTCTGTATTAAAGTTTGGGGTATCCTCATAGCAAGCTGCACTGAGAAAGATGATATATGGATTTGGCTGGCTGAGAATCACTAGAATGCATCTTCCCAGGGGACAGTATTTCTACCTAACACATATATAGCCACACAAAAATAATATCACACTGTCTTTCGAACAGAACTAATCAGCAAAACACTAATGAATTTTACTTTGTTGGAGTTTTCCTACTCATCCTGGTTGTTCCATAAAAATGATGCAATTATCAAAATATTGCCCTGAAATAAGGTCACAATCCAATAGAATCTCATTTACCACTTAAAAAAAATCTAAGCCTATTTAAGTTCCTGCTAGCTTGCACATCTTTTCAATAACCTGCCTGACAGGCTACTGCTGCGAGCCTGAGTTCAAATAGGTAATTTTAAGTACTTCAGAGCCAGGGTCCCCAGAGCTCATTGGCTCCATGGGTCTGGAGCAGCCAGCCAAGCAAATGCCTCAGAGCTTTGAGCCCCAAGAGCTGTCTGAGGTTTGGAGGTTTGGAACAGTTTAATACACGGACTGTTTCCAAAGCCAAGATCCAGAAAGAAATTCCTTTGGCAGAAAATGTCAACATTTTGACTTTTCCTCTAAGAGACCAAGCAAATTTTGAATAATCAAAATTCTCCATTAAACCTTTGTTCTTTCTTCTAGTTTGGGGGAAATACAAAACACTGGGTAATCAAAATTCTTAATCTGAAATAGCTTTTTCTTCAGTGGTTAACTACTTACCATTACTGCATCTTTCCATCATGGTGATGAGGTTTTACTGTTGGGAAGGGAGATCAAGGAAGGCTAAATGACCTGCTTAAAACCACAGAGAAAATCTGGCTACAGAGTGTCACAAGTTGCAAGCTAACAGTCAAACCTCTGCACCACCCTCCTTCCTTAGCCTGTGTTACAAAAAAGTGTAGTTTCTAAAGCTCACGTAACCATCACTTCATGCTAAGTGTCACAATTCCTTCTCATGCCACCTTTTCACAAGCCAAATTAGGATTACAAAAAGGAGCAGAAAACATTCAGAGAACAGAGAACATGACAGCGTGAAAGTTGACTGTGCTCTCTGTTGTCACATGTCTGACTTCGTATGTGATCCTTTGGCTGGCTGCAGTCTTGTCATTCTACCAGCCAACCCAAAAATCCAGCAAGAGTCCAGCTTCAGATACTCTCCACAGGGTCGTTCTGCATGACAAAGATTTTCTTCTCTAGCTAACAGCACCAGAGCTGGTAAAGCCACCAACAACCTTTGTAGCTGGTGAATCTTATTCCAGGTTCCTTATACAGTAAAAGGGCATTCATACCTCAAGGACAGTTCCTTTAAGAATAGAAATCCTGTGGTTTGCAAGCCACTTTAAAAATCACTTTAAAGATAATAAAACAGTGAGTGAAAGTAAATCACACATTTCTGGCTTTTTCCTGTAAACATATGATAGTTACTCATCTTAAAGACAGATATATAAAAATAAAACAGGTTTACAGCTATTTCTTCTTTAGTTAGATCTTCCTAGACCTTTCTCCATTTCACCCAGGTAAAAAGCTGTCATGATGTTGTCAAAACTTGCCAACAGCTGCCCTAATACACCACTAGTCCAGAGACAATGCATGTTGTAACCAAAAGTTCTTTATTATGGGTTAAGGGATAATTGCTCCTAATCCAACACAGACAAGTGTCAGAACAACCACTGATGTCATGGTTTACAGACTAAGGACATTAATTTTTCTGAGGAAGAGCCCACTGTTCAGCTAACCTTACGCTTCACAAAGAAAAAGGAATTTTTTTTTTTTTCACAGAACCATTTATATTTTTCTTAGAGAGCATGTTGCTCATTCATGAATTGGGAAAGTTTTACAATGAGAATTTTATTCCCTCGATCATAAAAATGCCATGCCATTTGTAGCAGCAATAATACCATTAGACACAGAGAACATACAATTTCTCTTCCTTCCTCATGACTGATCAATGACCTCCATTCTGTAAGAGTGGGGATCATAGTAAGGTTTGACCTCCAGCTGGTGTAAATCACAGGAACTATATACCTCAGGTTGGCATATACAAGTGCTGATTTCCATACCTTTATTCTACAGACACATGGATTTGGACATGCACTCATCTTTTTATGTAAAAGAGGCTGACAGATACTTGGCAGCAAATTTTCAATTTTTTTGTCACAGTTCTCCTATGAAAGGAAGACCTACAAAATGCCCTTCTTATTATAGAACTGAAAAAATCATTAGTTTGATAATTGCACACTGTCTTCCAAAACCAACAAATATATGAAAAAGATTCACACTAGAAATAAAAAATGAATCAAGGCTGAGGAATAATTTCACAGTGTAACTTTGTAACGAGTCCCTGGAGAAAATTTCTCTTCCTTTTGTTCCCATCTGCAAAGCTATGTAATTGATTCCTAACTGCTGTGTTAATGCTCCCTATTCCAGGCAGAATCCCTTTGGAAATACATTAAAGTAAGCAGGACTCTCTCCTGATGCAAGCCTTTGAATGCTGGAATCAGGGATTCTGTGACATGCATCATATTTCAAGCAGTGGGCCACAGTGCAACCATCTCTGCCAAAGGGCTGATAAATATTAATATAGAAGAATAAAGTATACTGAATTATATATTGAAATGTAGAGCAAATCAGGAAATTGTTTTCTTTTATAATGAATTACATTCTCTTACAAGCACTGTTATGTTCCACCAAATAAAAATTAAATAAGAGCAAACAATATTTGCTATAACATCTTTTATTAATTTCTTATAAAGACTTGCAAAATTTTAAATGATGACAGGCAAGTGTTTTTAAGGAAAGGACTTGGTCTTCAGCAGGATCAAGAATTAGTTTGACTCTTTCTGATCTTCCTACCCCTTTTTTTGTACATGCACAAACTAATAAAAGGAAAAGAATGAAGCAGAAAGGATTTGGCCTAGCTTCCAAATTTCACCCCAGTCAATACCCCAGTGACTGTTAGAGTTGTGCATGAAGGTTGTCTGTCTGGACAGAGCTAGCAACATAAAATAATCTCTCCTCAGCAAAAAAGGAGAGAAATATGGAAAATATGTATTTCAGCTTTTTACATATGGTGCCTAATTAACCTTAATTAAGGTTGTGCTGAGGGATCTTGAGCAGCTTGCACAAGGGATATCTGCTTCCTCGTTGTTTTTAGCTTTGAGAAAGGGAGATTGTTTTGCCACAAAGAGAAATGTACTTATGAAATACAAATGTAATATTCCAATCTAATTTTACATGATGGTACGGATAAAACACCTATGGTTTTAGTGTTCCCTCCTAGTCAAATAATTTTAGAAGAAAAGTAGTAGAATTAAAACAAAGTAGATTCTCTACTCTTCATGGTTTAATGCAAAAAATAACCAACAAGCCAACCCTAAACATTTGATGATTTGGGCATACGTTCCCTTGTATGAAATTACTAATTATTTTTATCACTTATTTTAAGCTTACTACCCTGATGACCCTAAAAATGAATCAAACTTGGCAGCCACATAATTTACTGCAAACTTCTCCTCTGCCACTATGGGCCACATTTCAAATTTCACAGACAGACACCATTGCTGTATCCTGCACATTTCTGAATGTATTACACACTGGGTGGCAGTAAGGAAGGTTTTTTGTTCAAAGTGTCATTTGTGGGAATAACTTAATACAAAATTGCAACGTTAAAAATAATTTTCAAATTTATTTTAATTTAGCACATTAGATTATAAATATTAGAATACTTGCCAGGGAGTCTGCTTCTTGTTAGAATAACACTACTTGAAAAAAGATCTCATGTTAAGCAGATTATATCTTTGCCTTTGTCAAGAACTCCTGCCTTACGATAAGGAATAAGGAAAATTCTCAGAGTTTTACTTCTCAGCCCTCTCACTAGGTACATTTCTTCATTTTTGGGCAGTACAACTGAGAAATTCAGGAAATGTAAGTTGAGACTCAGAGATGTAGAAGGTTTGGAGATTTATTTACAGTTACAGCTGAAAGTTTTGGGAACCATGACATGGGTATAGACATTTCTTTGTATTTTTCAAATTCCCAAGGCAGATACTCAGCAGGAGAAACTTCAGGTTGGACACTGCAAATGTGGGGCCAGCCCTTGAATTCAATGGATGTTTAAGACCTTAAATCTTTCTCTGCCTCAGCTCTTTACTTGAAAATCTGGGATGACAAGAGTCTTTCTTCCCAGAGGACACTGTGAAGATAAACTCATCATTTATCTGTGAAACATTCTGGCTAATCCAGTCAAAACCCCAAGGAAACACACATTTTCTTTCCCAGAAGAATTTAAATGGTATGTCAGTTACAAAGCCTGAACTTAATCAAGAAAAAATAATACTGACTGATGTTGTTCATGAATGAACAGTGTCCATTTTACATCTCTGAATGCCTCAGAGCTCTGAGTAAATTTAATAGATATAAAGATACATAGTCATACACCAAGCAGGCAAATTTTGCTGCACACAGAAAGTAGCATCGGCATTCTGAAAATTCTTTGTTTTTCCCTAGTGCCATTTTCTGGTACACCCAAAAAGCTATTGAACAGAGCACATATTAAAGTGCAGATAGTAACAACTGCCATATTATGTTTAGACAAAGAGTTTATATTTTGAATGCTTTCCAAATATAAAAGACAGGCAGAAATACACTGACATCAGCCCTGAGTTTGTGAAGAAATCTCTCCTCTTTAGAGATTTGATAGCATATTTATCTACTATTGATTTTATGTTTTCTTCTGAAGCATCTAGTATTGACAGTTGCTGGAGACAGGATATCTGACTAAATGGATAATTAGCCCAATAATTTCCCCAGGTTTCCACGTGAGCTGAGGATGCTGTAGTAGCATCTGGATCTGACAAGCACATATGGAGATAGCTGAAATGGAGTGATGGCTTAGATCACTCCTGAATCTTAGACAGAAGCAATGAGACATACTGCATGTAAGCATGGGTGCTAAAAGCAGTCTCCATTCTATAAGGAATATATAGGAAAGATTAATGTAAAGTTTTGACATTGTACTTCTGCCTTTCCCCTATAATGATATCAATAAGCATCTTCAGTATCGATTTTTGCTTTTTATTTAAATGGCCTAATACAAATACAGACATTAAGCCAGATAAATGCAGAGATCAGTATAACTGCAGCCAAGAGTCTTTATATCAGAAATTACACCAATTACTCCCCAGGCTGCCAAGCCTGACTAAACAGAATTCCACACAGACTCCTGAATGCAGGGCTTTAAAAGCAGGATGGTCCCTGATCTCTGCTTAGTGTCATACCCTGCAAAAACTTCCTCAAGCCTTCTAACTGAGCCTGTACCACTAAATATCCCCTCTTCCTTTCAAATGTCAGCACAATACCAGTTGAAATTGTGCCTGGGACCCAGAAATGACCTCTCCTTCTGAAACGGGACAGAAAAATACCTTTTTCAAATATTCTCAGATGGGTTGTTCTCAGTTTTGTGAAGGCTGCACAGTTCCTACTAAACATAAATGTCTAATGCATGTTTCTTGTTTCATTTCAAGAATTACTTCACAATTGCCAAAAAAAAAAAAAGGGATTTCATTACTTATTTGGATTTAATCAAGCTGTTCCAGTAAAACTAAATCTTGTGAAGTTGTGAAGGTGGAACTGTTTTCTATCACCAAACAGATGATCAAGCTAAAATAGTCTATATACTTGAATATAAAAAATAAACTGGAAATGCAGACTCAGAAATAAAAACACATTAGCTTTATTTCTGAGAACAAACAGTACCTTTCTCCTGTCATATAATGCATGGTTATCCAATATCATCTTCCTTTCATGTGAAGCATACCTCCGCAAATCACGTCCAAATTGCTGTCAAAGACATAGCAAATATCAGCCATTTTCACAAACCAAAATTGTTATCCTTTGCATAAGAGTTCTAACACCAAACCAAATAATAAACTAACATGTAAAAATCACCTCTATTAAAAGAACATAGTCTGATAAAATTAATCATCTAAAGGAAATGTTTTGATAGGGAATCATCCATCATTTCAGTCGGTTACTCTGAGAGTAGTAGGGCACTGTATAAGAAAGTAAACCTGTGATGGGTTCCCACAGTCTCTAGGTGAATTATCTCAACAGGGAGCAGGAGCTCAGCGAGGCAGAGAAAAATGAAGTCATTGCCTACTCATCCAAAGGGCCTCACACTGTGTGTTTTTAGTGTAGACACCTATCTACAGAGTCAAGAGAAGGGTTTTTAAGTTGCCAAACACTTCCAGGATAAGAAAGGACCCCAAAGGCTGTAGAACTTAATCCAAAGTCCAAATAAATACATTTTGTTATCTCAAAAAAGTGATTGAAGTAACTTGTAAACTCAGCAGGAGAACACATCAATTTCAACATTTTGCCTGGTCTAAACCATCCTGCTTCTAATTAACCTGAGTAGAACAGAGTGGCAAGGCACCAGTACTATTTCCAACAGGTCAAAAAGATCATTCAGAGAAGGCTCAGGAGCTGTCCATTGTTCTATGTAATTACCCCCTAAGAAAATGAACGTCAGAAGGCAAGCATGTTGAACAGATTAAAAAATAATTCTGTTTGGAGAGAGATTAATCATTTGAGTTTTGAGTTTGCATTAGGTAGAATTTTTTGTTTTGAAAATGGTGTACTATTTTATATTATGCCAACTAACTAGTGTGTATTATGAAAGCAGCTGTCATTTCAAGTTTCCTTATTAAAACGTATATAAAAATATATTTTATTATAGTTCAAAACTGATTTTAAATTTTTTCCCTTTTTTTACAATTTAAAAGAGTCAATTACAATGCAGCTGATACTAAACATTCAACCTAATCCAAAGAGAAAGATGTCAAATCATTTTCAATTTCCTACAAAACAAATTAAGTTGCAATTCAGAACATTCCTCAAATGTTTAGTTTCCTGTAAAATTATGTAATGCATTCCAAATCATCTCTATACTCAGTAACCATTTAAATTTCTTGTTAACAGTATTAAAATATAAAGAGACAACACAACTGCCCAAAAACCTAGCTCTCCAGTTCATGAACCTAAACACTAAGCTGTGAGAAAAATAGATCTTAACTCCCCTAGAGAGAGGTCCATAAATGTTTGTGATGAATTCATCAGCTCCAACTCATGATCAGGGTGGATGACAGCATAAAATGTGATGTTTGGACATCAGGAATCCATGAACTCTGGATTTTTAAATCCATGAACTCTGAATGGTCCTGCAAAAACAAAAATGTGTTTGCAACACTAAGAAAACATAGACTGTTGTGGTTACTTACCCTGGAACCTGTCCAGCCTAACAGAGCATATGCATATTGCTCAAAGGGTGTTATGACCAGATCCACACGGATCGCCTTCCAGTCTTTGACTTCCGCCATTTCCAATTTTTTTGACGTGCTGCAAGTGCTGTTGTCAACGCTTGGCTGATATAATTTTAAAATTGTAAAACACTTCTGAAAATGATCCATGGCATCAACTTGTCTGCTTGGCAGCTGTTCCTTTACAAATGTTGATTCAATGATATCACAATAAAGGAGTAAGCCCTAAAGAGAGAAGATATTGTTCACACTGAATTGTTGAACTGGTTTTAATGTCATTCCAGAGTTTCTAGGCAGTTGTCTTTAAAAATTCACATAAAATGTAATTTCAGTAAATAAAGAACTGTGCCAGGCCAAATCTTTTCTAGGAAGAGACATGACACAGCTTTTGGAAAAATATTTGAGGGAAATCTGCACTTATAGATATCTGACAGTAGTGATGTCCTGACCTGTACTAAGGAGATAGTATTTGCAACTCTTCCCCTCCCTCCTTTTCTCTTAAGCCTTTTCCTAGTTAATGTCATCAGAAATTTCTGAGTAAGGATTGATGTGATGTGTTCCCATGTGGCATCTTTCACTTCTTTGGAACTTTTCCTGATTGGGAAGATTTATCATAAACTGAGATGTGTAAACTCAGTATTTTATGTAGCTTTTTCTCATGGATTAGTAGTTTCCAAGTCTGCTGCTTTGAAAATGCTTAAATTTAGCAGGTGCTCTGTAACATCCATCTTTAAAACAGTAATTTCTTCTTAATTTTACCCCAATGTCACGAGGCACTGACGCTTGCTCTTTCCAAATATAGTCACAAAAAAGCTGTTGAATATTAATGCATAACTGCTTATTTTCTTGCTCTTTTTTGATGAAGCTATCCTCCCTACAGGTTAATTTTGTTGCTTTTATTGCTAATAAAAATAACTTCAGTATCATTATTAATTGACAATTAATTGATGACTTCACACTTTGATTAAGCACTGACAGTCTTCCCATTTTCTATAAAAATCTGTTCGCTACTTAGCAATACTTTCTCATCTTTTGCTTCATTTTTCTTTATGCTCTAGGAGATTTGGGACACTGCATAGTTTACACCAGAAGTCAGGGTATCACCATTAAATAGGAGCCAAAGCCTAGGGATGCATTGGGATAGCGTTTCCAGTTGACCTGGTATAATTAGACAGTGGACATCACCATCACCCCACAAAGTAAAGCTGAAATGGCACTTCTGTGTATTTGGAAAAAGAATTGCCTAAAGGGGCAGTCAGCTGTGAAGATTGTGTGAAGTTCTGGCCACTGCTAGCTGCAGAGCAGCAGCCTTCTCATTACTGTGTGTCAGGGAATCTGCAGTTCTTTGCACATTTTGGCTTGATCTATACACCGCAAAGTGCTGTAGGCCTTGTTTACCCAATCAAGTTTCAAAGTGTGGGCATTTTAATTTCTCAAATTTACAACACCATCAAAACTAAATGTATTTTTTAGGACAGTTATGTTAAGACCCTCAACAATTTCCCATTTTTAGAATGACTGCGCACTTTTACTTAAATATGCTGAGTGCTGGCACATCAATAGCATTGATATTGGAGTAAATCCATGCTTAAACTGAGGAAAAGCATGACTTTTTAGAAAAATATCAAATCCATCACTGAAAAATCAATCAAATATGGTCACTAGCATTCTCTGCCATTTTTAATTAAATGGAATCCTATTCTATAGTGTTACATGCTGTCATTATTCACAATTGTTGGTAGCAGGATTAGTTCTGTTAAAGCTAAGAAGGATCATTTTATATCATCTGAAAATATAATCCAATATGTTCTTCTGAAATGTGTATGTGTTGTTGTTCTAAATTATCTTCTGAGATAATTTAATAATGTTAAACTGTTTTAGGTAAGAATTTCCTTGGCCGAGTCAGAATGAAACAAAAAAAGTTCATAATGCACTGAGAAGAAAGCTGAGACAATATGGGTTTGAAAAGGACCTCTGCATCCTTAGGCATTCTTTCATCTGAACCAAAAGGTTCTTTGCTCTGGCCTCTTAACCATTTCTGTGTCTTGTCCTAGAAACAGGTTTTGTTGCTGGTAAAATCCAGCTGTCACTTAATAAAGAATGTTTGGCTATTCTGTGAACCCTGTTTTCAAAAATCTGTTTCCAGCAACAGAAAAAATAATATTGCTCCTCACCATCCTCTTTAATGGAACATCAAGCCTTCCTCTTCCTGATCACCTTATCAAGGGTGAATACTAGAGTTTAAATCAGACCACAAATATATTAAAATAGGTAAGCACAGGCAGGCATCTCCATTACTCATTTTCCTAAAGCCAAAAGAAAAATGCAACATTATACTTAACTGAATACAAAGAGAAAAACTGAAGAGTGCAGGAATGCCTGTAGTAGCTCTTCCATTGTTGCGTGTATATAACAGGAACAGTGCTAAATATAACTATATAGGTTTTCAGCAAAAAATGAAAGCATTTTTTCACAGTATGTGAATGAAGCTACATCGACACAGATTGCTCAGCCTGTTTGCCCACAGACTTTCAACATCTAATCCACATAAGTAATTTCTTACTTTGTTTATGAAGCTTTTGGGAACCATTAAAACCACGACCTGTGTACTGCATCACAGCTTTTCTGTTTTGCCATTCTACTTTGAAGATTTTGTGTTCTCTGTTGCTCGGCCCGTTTATCCCTGGTGATGCTGCAGCAAGGAGCAGGTTGGTGCTGATTTAGCCACTTCATTTTCAGCAGCTTTCAATTGGAAGGTTCTTGTAACACTAAACTTTTCAGCTAAGAAAAATGCCCTTTAAGCTATTTTTAAACCCGAGGTCCATAATTTAGAAGTTAAACATTGTGGAATCATTCATTAAGAGCTGCCAAAAGGAAGTCAACATCATGACCTCCGTGATGTACATTGATGAATTTGGGCTTAGAAGCAGTAGCACAAAAGTGGCAAGCTGTGAAGCAAACTACTTCAAAAAGTAAAAAAAGTGCTTTGTTTGGGGTTTTTTTTTTGTGTCTTCCCCTCTCTCTTAGAAATCAAAAATAATAAAAAGGCAAGAGCTATATAAATCCTCTCTTTTTTTGCATTTTGATTTTGCTGGCAACTTATTTTTCAGTAGTGACAGTAAAGCCTATATATTACAAATGCCACAGTACAGAGGTGGTGTAGCTAGCAGCATAAACCACAAAAAATCTGGAGGACAAACAGAACACAGGAAATATTTATCCATAGCTTTAAACTATACCCAGCATGTTTGAGTTTGGTTTCTATGGCCATTGTGCATTGTGCTTCTGATGTGTTCTTCATGCCAAGATTTCCAGAGGAACCCTAATCATTTTATCAAACTCTTGGCGATCCTTGACCTCCCATACTCTGCCTGCACTCCTTTCTGCCAAACAGTCCCCTTAACAATAAAATCAGCAAGAACAATTCATTTTCTATTTCTTTCCTTTCAATTCCTTTTTATGAAAGCAGCTCAAAGTGAACTGAAAAACTTTAGTACTTGTCAGACTTCTCGGATCACAGCCATTTTTCTGAGTAACATAAGTGGAAAAGAAGGAATGAAAGGCTGCACTCAGGGCAGGCTCTAGCCTTGGTCTGCTGTCACTTTTCCCTTCTGCTGAATTATAATAAATATGATTTTTTTGAGGACCCAGATACGGTTTCCTAGAGATTCAAGTGTGCATAAGAAGGGAAAAAGACACCTCTCTAAGAAGAAATGCAACTTTTGTCATAGTAAAGGGAATATAATAACCATGAAAGGATCTATACACTAATAATGAAATGATAAATAAAGTATTTACTCAGCACTCATTAATTGCCATGGCTTCATTGCTTTCAGTAGTCTAAATAGTACCTGCTATCAATCTACTCCAACACATACAGTTTCCACAGAGAAATGAGAGAAATCTAAAAAAATTAATAAAATTCTGTTAACATTCAAAGACCAAAAATCAACTGGAAGAGGAGAAATTCAGCTAATGTTGCATTTTACCAGGAAAAAAAAAAACCCCAAGTTTGAAGCCCTTCCATTAAAGTCAGCTGAAAGATTTTGACCACCTTGAAACAGATAACTTCATACAGTCACATAAGATTTTGTGTAGTTGGATGTTTTGTATCTTCCATGTGTTAACCCATTATACACTAATTAAAGTAGGCAGCTCAAGAATCAATTCAAAAGCATTGTCTGCAGGCTGTCTGCATTGAAAACTGACTTGACTTAGCAGTGAGGCACTTGATGATTCACCTCAGAGTGCTGCCCTTCTGCTTGTTGGAATATACTCCACTGCTTTGAACAGTGTTGTTAGTAAATGTTGAGAAATATCTCAGCTGGCTAGAAAAGTAGAACAAATGAAAGTTTACTTTTCCCAACATACTGTATTTTTCTGACCCAGGAATATTTTGAGCTACCTGCATCTGTTATAACTGAGATACTTCCAACTTTAGGGCGGCTGGAAACTTAAGAGCTGAACAGAAAAAAACACAAACCCAAACAAAACAAAAACAAAGAAACAAAAAAACCCAAAAAAAACCAAAACAAAACAAAAAAAAAAAAGCATAAAACCAATCCATCCCTTAGGTAAACAATTCCCCTATGAAATGATACAATCATCTAACAGTTTGGTTTGGAAGGGACCTTGAAGTCCATTCTTCCAAACACAGACATAATGGAAAACTATGTCAACTTTTCAGTGTTTTAGTGGAAGCTGAGAAAATTGCTAAGCAATGGACTGAAAGGAAACCAGAATTCCAGAGCTTTGGTGCCTAAGCTTTCAGACTTGCTTACCTCATGCCATGAAGTCACCCAAACCCACTATGCTTAAAGCTGGATCTCCCTGAAGTAGCTTCCCCTGGGAAAACGTACTCCCACCTCAAGGAGAAATTAAAAAAATACAGGGTTCTTTCAAAGGATAAGAACAATTTTCTCTGATAATCAAAACTGTACCTAGCTTGATTTCTCACCTCTGACTAGCTGCATATTCTTAGGATAAGATATTACAGAATGTGTGTAAAGCACTTTGATATAACCTTCAACTTTAGCATTCAGAGATAGAACATGCACCTAGATCATCATGGTTAATAACCAAATAGAGCAATACCCAGCTCCAAAATATTGCAGTCAGTTGTAAAAAGGAGTATAACATTCATTAAGCAGTACATAGGCTTAATTCAGTGGAACATGTGTCTTTTGGACAAGGGTTCTTTATTTCATACCTGTTTTTTCCACAAGTCAATAACTTTATGCAGAAGTTCATCATCTTCTCCTGGTCCTGGATTGGTGATCAAAAAATCTATGTCATGTCCAATCTTCTTACCCCTAGAATGAAAAAATAACAAGGACAAAATTGTTAAGTTCCTGTTGAATTTTGCTCTGTTTTCAAAGTGAATATTTTTGCTGCATTATAAAAAAGAGTTCGCAGAATAAAGTGATAGCAATGTTGCTTGAAACATAATCAAAGTGGAATCTTCTATGTCTATTATGGGGTCTATTAGTGTTCTTTATAAAATAATAATTACAACTTTTTGATCTATGTCCTCTGTTTTTCAACTAGACACTACAGATCCATTTGCAGATGTTAAATCTCTCTCTTTCTTCCCCTTAAGTCCCAGAAAGGAAGATTTCAGTCATATTTGGATGTTAAAAAAAGCATAATCAAAATACCACATTACATATTATGAATCCAGTGCAGTTTATCCAGCAGATAAACTTGCCAGTCAGACTACCACAGACTTAAATATCCTTCTTTGCTTTTGATGGACACTTTAATGTACAAAAATGTGATTATGAATAATTTTATTGTTACTTTCAGCAGCAGATATAAATCCTTTGACTATTTTGCATTTTTTCACTTTTAAATATAACAATGCTTTTTACAGAGATGGAGATTGATTTTTCTTTTGAGGACAGTTCATCCTGAATGTAACTAAAGTTTGTTTATCAAAAGTACTAAGGGTTTCACAAGTACTAAGGGTGTCACAACTAAATCCATGTGCACAAAATTTAATTGCAAAGGTTGTTAATGAAAAATTATGTCATAACCTCTTTTTTTCCCTGTTTAAGCCTAAGCATTCAGCTTGTCTTTCATCCACTTACCAAGGGTGTTAAACCTAAATCTGATTAAGATGTATCATTGGAAAATAGGCAAAAGCATGTTACTGGAATGTTTCCCTTCAAAATTATAAAATGTTGAAAATTTATGACACATGTGCAATTCACCTGAGTATTGCAGAACCAACACAAGGTTTTAATTTTGGTATAAATACTGCAACAGGATCTGCACACCCATTTCTGAGTGCAATCAGTTCAGCCTAAGGAGAAATGAGCAGAGGAGATATTTCTCTAATGAGAATATTTCTGCATTATGGAGTTAATGGAGTAAGCACCCAAAATCTGGAGTAGTGACACTGACGTGTAGCACATCTCCAAATGTTTTGCATGTGTTTATGGAAAAGTCTGCTCTTGCTGATGTTTGCAAGGGTACATAATGTTATAGCTCTGGAGGGTTTCCGTCAACACTGTGTCAAGTATTCAGAGAACTTGTGAGCTGCTATGCAAGCAATGAAAATAAAACTGTGCAACCCAAAAGATCTTTTTATTTTAACTTTCATTAAATAATTTATTCCCTTAAATAATGCCTAAAACTGAGCCTGGTTTCTTAAACTTGGAAATTTGTAGGAACAGAGCTGTTAGGCAGACTTGTCAACGGCCATTTGTGTGACAGAAAGCCATCAAACTGATGGATAGCTGAACAGCATTAGCACAAAGTTGTAAGAAGATGAAAGCCTGGGGTTTGCATTTGACAAGCAGTCTAACTCACTATAATGCAACTATTGTGCCACGGCTGCAGCAAAGTCGAAATTGCTTAAACAGGTGGAAGTTATTTCAAAAGAGGTTTCAAACAAAGCATCAGTCTCGGCTTAGAAACTGAACAGCAATTCGAACTCAAGAAGTTAGAAAATATTTGGTATTCCATGTAACACTGAGTTATTTTCAAGGATGCCATTCATTATCTCTAGAATTACAATAATAATGCAAAGCTCTTACATAGCACTTTTTACCAACATGTCTCAAAATATTTTTTCAAAGGGAAGGAATTTACTATTCTTATCTTAGAGATGAAGAGTAGCTTATGAATATTTGCTTAAAGTTATTTTTAAAAGAAATCAAAGGAAGAAATTTGAAGCTGATGGAATTGGGAGCTAATTCACAATGCTTCCTTAGTATATGCATATTTTAAGTTAACCACAAGTACAAAACCTGCATCAATCAAGCCATAAAATCCCAGAAAATCCAAGGTGTTTCACCGGCCATCTATTTCCCAAAACAGAGTATTTCTTGAAATGCTTTTGGGATTTTTTTTTTGTGAAATTAGAGAGTTTAAATCTTACATAAAAGCATATTAGTTATTGTCAGAGTTACATTTCAGGTTCTTTTTGAACTAATTCACAATGGATTAATTTTTGACTGAAATCCTTAATCTATTACTGGAACATTTAGTTGAATTGCCACTAGTAATCTTTACCATACAATGTATGTCAGCCTAGAAAAATGTATTATTATCCTTGAAACAGAAAAACAATGTAGTAAATTAAAAATAGGTATAATGTATATTGCTCCCAACTTGCAAATCATGCAAAAAGGTGCAGCAAAGAGTACATGGATTCAGATCATCATTCTATTGCAGCTGAAGGTGATCATTAATTTCAGCAGAGTGGGTTTTTGCACAGATACACATATATAGATATATGTGTATGTATATATGTATATGCATTTGTATATGCATACATACAAACATACAACCATGGGTACTCATAAAGTTACATAAAGGGCACAGAGGATGGCACAGGGCCAAGGCACTCCATACATGGATGTGTACCTAACTATACACCTAAAGAGTAGAAATGACACAGGGCTTGAATATATACAAGTTAAACATCATGGTGCCAGACATCTGCTCTTCAAATGGGTTATGAAAACCCAGAATTCATCATCTGATGAGGTGCCTCAGAGATGAAACCTCAATCTCTCGTTCATTCCTGAAGCTCACCAAGGGGAACACTGCAGGTTGCAGTCTTTCAAATCCCATCACATTCAAGAGAGCAGGTTCCTTACAAAGGGCTACAGACGGGCTCCAACAAGATCTAGAGACTGAAGGGAGTTAACTAAGCATCATTTACGTAAAACAAAAACAAACACTTTGTTTGAAAAACAAGCACCAAATTGATGCTAATACTGCCTGGTTTTGTCTCTCATTTCATAGTCCAGTGATTGGTGCAGTGATTCCTCATCTTTTTATTGCCTTATTTTCCTCAGTTAGGAATACTGGCATTGTTTCTACTTCACAGGAAACATCTCTTTCAGTTTTTGCTCCTTCTGACTTGTACTGGGGTACAGTTCCAGGATGGGAGTTCAGAATTTGGGTCCATGCCAGTGTCCACAGGTTATTTACTTGTTATTAGCTATTGAATTAAAACCACTCAGCCAGGAAGGAGAACACCATTTGATGTTTACACAGTCAAGTTATTTGTCAATCACTGGCTGTTAAATACAAAACACAGAATCAGTGATTGGTACAGAGAGCAGGGTCTTAAGAGTTTTCCTCACTAGAAAGACATCCTAGTCAGTACACCACTCTGCATTACCTCTGGATCTACAAATTTCTCATTTTATATTGCAGGTGCCATAAACCCACCTGAGCTTGTGTTTTTAGCACACTAATGAATGATGGGAGATGTAGGGATTTGATTCTGGCAGTTTTGCCTGCTTAGCATTTAGAGACCATAGGAATGATAAGGAAGAATGCACAGATCTAGGGTTTTTTTTTTTTTCTGGCATTCTGTCCTCGATTTTACAGGCTCTGTATTAGACCTTTTTTGCCTTCATGGGTGCACCTCACCTATTCTTTCTCATTGACAGCTCTTTAAAGTGTACCTGGTAGATTTTAAGTTCCTAGAATTACATTCAGATAGACATAAAAGATTTTTCTTATTTGACAAACGAAGTGTTACCCTGCTGTGGAATAAACCAGAAGGAATAGGATAAATTCCAGGATAAAATTCTTCTGTGAAGCTTTTCAAGCCATTGAAGTGATTGACAGAATGGCCTTCCTGCAGTACTAGATGATCAGAAAAATAACTTCTGACTTTAAAACCTTAAACACTGTGCTAGATTGTCTTTGGTTTACTCAGGCTATTTGGTAATGGGTTCCTGCAATGTTTTGCTTTACAGACTGTATTTTCCCAGTCTCAGAGATTTGCACTTAATTCAGAGTGAGATTATAATAGTTTTTACAAATCCTTCTCAAGCAAAACTTCTGCTTAATTTCTGTGTGAAAACAGCTCCCCAGTCAAGTGATTTACCTCAGATCTGTTCTTGTCAGCTAAATAACAAACAATTTACCTGGTTTCAGATTAAAAATGGGAAGGCAACTAGGAATTTTGGACCAGGAATCCAATTTAGAACCATGCTTTCCAGAGCAGTCTAAAATACTGTTTCTTCACAGCTGCCATATTGTTCAACTGATTCTCAAAACCATATTAGGAAGGGCATTTCAACTCACTTTTTGTGAAAGATGGCACTTAATATTCAAAAGAAGAATTTTCAGTAGCTGCTCTGAAAGACCATCAGAGATTACTGTGGCCCACTGGTTCTGCACTCTCAGAATCTGGACTGGTGACAAGCTGGACATGTGGTGTTTCTATCTCCCAAAAAACACAGATGTAAAATTTCCAATAATTTTTTGGGGTTTGTAGTTGTTGTTTTGGGGGTTTGCAGTTTAGTTTTGGGGGTTTTTTTGTGTTGTAACAGTCATACCATCGCTATGACTACATTTACTAAGCAAATACTATCTATTCCTTAATGAGAGAAGAATCTTGTTGGCATGATAGAGTTAAAAGTGTTAAATGAAGTCCCATGCATGCTAAATTCTTCAGTGTTTAAACAAGCATTCTGAACTTTACACATAAGAACACTGCCACAGATACTCAGAACCATTAATCACTTGCATGAAGTCAAGCATATATATTTAAGAACCTGGTAGACTGACAACTAACAGGTGCTTATTTCCAATGTCTGATCAACTATAATAAATACTAAAGAAGCATAATTTTTTGCAGGGTTCCTTGAATTCAGAAAATTAATTGCATATAATTAATTACATTGTAAATCTTCAAATCATACACTCATTTGATGGCACAAAATACAGCACAAGCAAGTGGGTGCAAATAATGGTGAACAGAAACAGATTTGACATAGTCATTCCAAGCTTCTTTCTATGTGACTGAACTTTTTATTCCAGTCAAAATTGTGGAAAAATAATAATTGCAGAGGAAGACACAAACTCTCAAACACTGGGTGTTCGCTAATGTTCCAAGTTAATCTATTTGGTGAAACTGGATTGTATTTACTAAAACAGTTTATTTACGGTAATATTCAGATGTCAATCAGTATTTTACCTATGACATTTGCAGCCTATACACTCAATAGGAAAAACCCCATAATTCTGAAATATGTTATGGAGAGTGATTGCTATCAAGAAAGACATTGAAAAAAATCAGTCTATCAGGAATTGCTATGTGGCCAATATTCACTATAAAGCTGGAAAGATTTTTTTCTTATCTCTTTCCTGTGCATTTTATTGTATTGCCTTTGAAGGCAGTTTGACACTAGTGATTCCCAGTGAGTGTCAAAATTAATTCTCTTTTCTTTCTAATGCTACACAGGTGGTAAGGTACAATAAAAAGGCCTCACATGTTTTCACATCACTTAGGGATGTCTGTCTAGAAGCTGTCCTCCCTGCTTTTCCCAAAAGAAGAATGCAGAGAAGATGACGCTTAATTTAACATATAATGAATTCCCATATTTCTTTCAACAAGTAAAAGTCTTGTCATTTTTTTTTTGTGAAAACATGTGAGGCCATTTGAAGATACTCCTGAATATAGATGAGCAATATGAATAAACATATAAGAAGAACAAATGCAATTGCTAAAGTGATGATTTTGTGGCAATGGAAAAGGAATTAAATGTTGCAGAAGGTTACACTTAGCTGAATAAATGAAAATACAGTGATATAACACAATGATCTTTTGTTTGAGCAGTAAAGAATAAGTAGCAGAATCACTTCTTTTAGAAATAGCAAACAAATAATCTATAAGAACCATAAAATGCATGTTTCCGAGGAGAAACCCTGGAAGGCTTAGTGTACATGCACAGTAAAACATGTAATTACAGCTCTAATGGAACGTGCACACGTATGTACACATAGTGCAAACATTTCTTTCTGTCTGTTCTGATATCAATATTTTTACTCTGGGGAGTATCCTCTGTGCTGTGTCTCATTTAACTCCCATGGTAACAGCAACATAGAACTATTGTTTGACATTAGTTGAATTTGACCAAACAGAAGTGGCACGGGAATTCTGTCTAATAACTGCAGTCCTGATTAAGTTGCTCCTACAACCTATCTCAAACCAACATGTGCCTTTCAGGAAAAGAAACATATATTTTTATTCCAAATCCCAGGTAGTCTGCATGCCTGTGGATTTGCTTATTAAGCAGTCTTTGCTGAGACATCGAACAGGGAATAGAAAATTTCTTACAGCCAGATATTAAAATAATTCTGAGTTACTGTCAGACTATGAAAACTACATATTTTCCTTGCATAAAACCTTTATGAAGAGAAAAAACTTCCTTAAGCTTGAAGTACTGGAGTGTGACAGTGCTACAACTATTACATAGAAAGTAAAATCCTGGCTGTTTGACAGAAGAATTCTATCAATTACAAAATAGTTACAGAATAATTCTTGGCTCTGATACTACAGATTTTCAAAACCCTATTACATAGTGTCCCATCTTCAGATATAAATTATTGGAGTTTTAATAAAATAGAAAAGTAGCAGTCTACAAAGTAGACCAATAAGTAAAATTCTCAGAATAATTTGCCTAAAGAGAATTTGCTGAATTCAGAATTTCTCCCTGAACATTTTTCAGGTCTGAAATCTGGACCCAGAGTAAGTGTCTTTATTGACTCAGAAGGACATTAATCTTTGCTACTTATACAATTAATACAGTGACAGGAAATGAGCAGTCAAATCTGAGCAAGGGTTTTTGAAACACCATTTTCGTGCCAAAGGAGTTTGTTAAATGGAAGAAATTAATATGTTTGCAACATGGTTGTTTCATTTGCAACAGGAACTGGGTAATAGTTGAAAGAAGTTGCAAAGTTATTTTGTTTGTGACAGAAAGTGTCTTCCAACTCACAATAAAATGCTGTAACATTTATTTGAAGTAAAATGAAACTCTCAGTTACACATTCTGACAAACAGATTCTGACATTTTCTGACTGTTGAGAGCTTTAACAGCCTAAATAGCAGCATAATACTGTACCAGCCCACTGCTAGCATAAGTGACCAGCTAAGCCCTACAGCACACATAAGCTGTTCTTCAAATCACTTCCAGCTTTAGCTCAGGAGTTTTCCTTAATATTCAGGTCAGCTCCACATTTTCAAAACAACATTTAGATTCAACAGTGTCAATGCCATGGTGGTTCACATACATATAGAGTAGGTAGCAAGAAAATAAATGCTCACTGAAGTGCAAAAGCAGCTCAAGCAAAGTTAACAATCCAAAAACACTGCCACAGAGAAAGCAGAGACAGCGGAATAGAAAATGTAAACATTGGCAAGCCTGACTCGCATTGTGCTGTGACCACTTTGTCAGTCAAGGGAGAGGGGAAGAGAAAACATTCAGTCAGAATAAACCAGGGGCTCCCAAGCCTGCCAAACTCTACCAGCAGCTTCATTTGTTCTCTTGGTGCTTGATCTCCACCTTAAACATGACAAAGAGGTAAGATCAATGAGGAAGCCAGAAGCAGGATGCCATTTTATAGTTCATCAAATTAGACAGAAGGCTCATCTATACAATTTATCACATAAAGCCATATTATGCTTCCCTAAGTGTGAAGTTTTAGGAGTCATACATCATTCTGATTCCAGAATTAAAACTCAGGAACGTCTTTCATTGCAGGACAGAGTAGTAAATAGGAAGACAAAGATGTAGAGATTACCAGGTTACTTTATACAAAAATTAATTACAAGTACTAGATTACAATTTTGAGCTTGGTTATTAAATAATAATAATTAAGAAGATTCCTCCCCATCATAGCATAGCAAGTATCTATGGCAGTTGACATTTGTTATACCCCTGATTCAGTGAATGCCAGCACAGTCAGGACCTGCTTTTCAAAAATAAAGGAACACGCCTGAAGTAATGAGAAAAATAATAAACCAAGATCCAGTCAGGGCCCTGTAGAAGACAGATACAGGTTGGGCTTCTTCAGATAATTTCTGCTCTCCTGGTTGTTATTTGGATTAGATCCTAATTGCCTTTGAAGGCAGTTTGACACTAGTGATTCCCAGTGAGTGTCAAAATTAATTCTCTTTTCTTTCTAATGCTACACAGGTGGTAAGGTACAATAAAAAACCTCTGGAGATGAAAAGTGCCAGGGGGGGGAAGATACCTGTCCTAACATTTTGTAGCTGGACTCTGAGTTCAAGGCCTTTCAGTCACCCTACTGCACTTAGTTTGCACCAGCTAATAAAAATTTTGAGTTTAATATTTCCAGAATTCTAAAGTCAAACTCACTGAGACTTTTTATTCCATATCAAAGGAAATTCTGGAATTCCTGCCCCTTGAGGACTAATTCTTCCCTGATTGTACATTACACTGCTCTTCTGGGGTATAATTAATATCTGTGAGATGGTTTAATAGGATGCTGATTAATGTCTGAAATAGCAATAATCTAATTTAATCAACTGAAATAAATTCTGCCACTAGCAAAGACAATTAAAACTAAAATAACGATATATTTAATTGAAAAGATACCATAAGGTTATGAGAACTACGTTGGTTCATTTTGAGGGAATTTGTGGGTAAAAAAATTGCTATCATAGCTTTGTCTGTAGAATTACTTTCCCACTAATTTAAGAATAAAATTATTTAGGTTACACTGTCTCTGAAATAAAAACATAGTGAAAACTGAGAACTGTTCCCCTGGGCAGCTATAAATCAGGTTTCTACAAAGGTTTGAATTGCTAAAGGTAGCCTATAGCAGCTTCTTCATCCAGTCAAGTAATTCAGCATAAACCCAGCTGAACTATGTAAGTATCTGGCAAAGATTCACAGGTATCTTCTTTGGAAAAAGTGCTTGAGGGTGGACGCTTCATTAAAATGCTATTTTTCTTGCCCATTATAACAGTAATTCTAATTCACTAGAGGCAGAACCCATTTTCCATGGCTGTGAAACATATTTATTTTTGAAGCTTATCCAACTCTGCAGTGAAGAAGCATTGGGAAAAATCTCTTCCCTTTAAGGAGCAGAAACCTTACTAGACAGCATAAGGGAATACAGCTTTAATATAGGATACACAAAGCAAGCATTTTTGGTTTCTCATTTATTCAGCAGGATATCACTGCTATTGTACAGCACTAGCTTCTGTTCAAGAAGACTTTTAGGGAAAGAGCCAACAATGCAGAGAACAAATTATTTTAAGAATCTTCTTGTTTCAAGTCAGGTGAAAGAAGTGTAACCTGCTGCAGAAGGGACCACATCACTGGTTATTTCTATGAGTTTTGTTCTGAGGGTAAAAATCACTGAAGTGAAGAGAACCAGTGAAAAACCTGTGCAATAGCACTTAAATTTTATTGAAACATAATTTCACCCTCAGTGACTACATTGCCTCCAAAAAGTGTAGTAATGCATGGCACTCACCTCGTCTCATTAAATGCACTTTCAAAGACCAAAGAATGTCAGGCTATGCTTGACTGTATCTTTTATGAACCAAAAGAAACTTAGACATTTCTCAGAGTCCAAGACACCTGGGTACTCCTCTTGGTGTTGTGATGGTGGGCTTTCTTTAAGTTTTGCTTCAACAGATATTTAATGCAATAAAAGGAAAAGATAAATCACAAAACAGATTCGAGTGAGGAACTTGGATGACCAGTGTAGCTAAACTTAGAGCTATTTACTGATCTTAGAAGGCTCTCTTAGATTATTTACATTTAAATTATTTAACGTGTTAAAGATATTCTATGCAAAACTCTGAAAATATTTCCCTGCCCTGTGAAAATAATGAATGGTGTGTTTATATATTGCCTTCTGTGGACCTTTAGCCAAACGGTTATTTCAAAGCCTATTTGGTTTAAAATAAGACTGTGTAGGGATTCTCTTATGCACCAGCATCTAAGAAGACCATAGTCATAGAACAACATGAAAATCTGAATGGAACTCAAAATTTGAAGAACTGATAAAAAAATTGACAAACAGAAAACATTAAAAACAAAGTGATTCACCTATTTTTGTATGCATTATCTTGAGGAGGACCTCCTGTTATTCACAGGCTAAAACTACTTCTCTCCAAACTTAACTTCAGAAAAGTAATTTCTGTGAAAAAACATTGCAGAATTGTATTTCAATCTATTTTACTGTACAGTATTAAAAGTTCATAAAGCTAGTCTTCCACCAGTCTGGTTAATGGGATATTGGCCAGCCTAAGAATTTAGTCACCTCCTTGTTATTTAGCAAGTATGGCTCTCTCTAGGGATTGGAACAGTTGCACAGCCTGGATGGTACCATTGTCCCCTGGCTTTCATGGAATGGGTCAGGTTGGAAGGGACCTCAGTGGGTCATCTGGTCCAACCTCCCTGCTCGAGCAGGGGCATCCCAGAGCACATTGCACAGAATCCCATTGAGATGGTCCTTCAATATCTCCTGAGAGGGAGACTCCACAGCCTCTCTGGGGAATCTGTTCCAGTGCAGTCACTCACAAAAGTAAGAAGTTCTTCCTCTATAGGAGGAACATATTTGTCTTCCTTCCATGACATCGATACCTGAATGTGGCTGTCACCAATTATACCCTGATGCTGAATATTTATCACTTTTGGCTTGCACATGAGATGAATTTTTGTTGCTAGCAGCTTTAGCCTCTCTAAATCCTCTATTTGGAGTAAATTCACTATTCCACCAAGCAAAACAAAACTATGTTTAAGCTTTGAATCACTGCAAGTGCTGTCTCAATTTCATATAAATAACGCAACTGTACCTGGAAGCTGTCCATGTAATTTCAGGCTTTAAAGCTTATGAAATGTACCATACCAATCAGTCACAGTTTTATTTAAAATCATGAAATATACATTGCTGAAATTTTGCTTTTGCTGTCCTGGCAAATCCTTTAAATTACACTTCATTTCAATCAAGCATTTCAAATGACATCATAGAAACTTCTTGCTTAAACAAATTTTGCCAATCAATGACAAAGCAAAACACCTTCAACACTGTTCAAAAAAGATATACAGTCCAAGAAGTATTGATGTGGATTTGGGACCTCATATATTCAGCTGAAATGTGAGGTATGCAGATGAATTTAGTCTTAAAACATCTACCCTGTTTTGCATGTGTAAACTCTTCTGTCAGCATATTCTATGGAAATAAGCTTTCTCACTCTTAAGGAATAGCCTGTAAGACAGTGGTACAGCATATCTAGTTACTAGGAATTTTACAGATTTTAATTATTCTTAAACCTGCAGGAAAAAAAGAACATATTCCAATATGTAGTTAGTACTGAGGAATCAGACGTGACTGGGAAGAAGGCACGTATTTATTATTTATAAGAGGAGGTATCTCAGACCAGATCTGCACAGACCTCCTGAAGCACATAGTTTCTTTTGGCCTAATTAAAAGCCTTAAAGAAGACCTTAGAATTATGCAAACTGGGAGACAAGGAAATTCAACTACCTCTAATTTTGAAGAGTACAACTAAGAGATCAGTGTACTCAGATGCCAGATATTTTGGTGAATTAACAGAGAATATGATGTACTTTAGGGAAAGAAACCAAACAAAAATCCCAAACCAACAAAAAAAACCCCAGTAAAACAATAACAACAAAGAAAGCATTAAGAAAAAAAGGTAAAGAAAATGACCTCTCCCTCTATCCAAAAATAAATTAATATGAGAGGATGAAAGAGAAGGTTCAGGTTTTTAGGACTTCTGTCTGACTTCTTTGGAGGTAATTGGTGACTGGCACTTTTCAGGACAGACTCCCACAAATCAGTAGAGAGCTGGACCCTTCTAGATCTGGATTATCCATTATGTATAGCTATTACTTTGTTACAACACCAATTCAGGTGCATTGTCCACATTCTGCTGGTATTCTGCCAGTGAAAAAATTTGGCCAGAGCTGACTATAGATTATATATGTGCTCCAAATACCTAAAGGTGGGATGGAATGCTTGCCATGCATTGACATTCTAGATTTTTAAGTCAGAAAGCTCTCCAGTTTTTTGCTTCCATCTCAGCTGGTGCATAAACTGCTCAGGTGCCACATTTCAAAAAGCATTAGTTGCAAAACAAAACCTCAAGTAATTGAGAAATATATTGCTAGAACAATAACCTAGTGATCTCTTCAACATCATTAATAATGCAGCAGAAAAAACAGAAAGGTCAGCTGCATTCAAATTATTTACTGAAGTAAACATAAGTCTGCATTATTAATTATGAAAGGTGTTTATTTTAAAAAAATGCTTTCATTAAACTACTTGTCACACTATTTTTTTTGGTAGCCATTTAAAAATTTATTTTGCAACTAAGGCAGTTTCCATTGATCAGTTTAGATTTTTTTGGCCAAGACAGAATTGCTTTGTTCAGAATTATATTTCTATTTTACTCAGAATTGCATAAACGTGTAGAAGCTTATATTTAAGATATTTATTTTTATATATATTTATTAAAGTATTTTATTTTAAAGAAGAAAGTAAAAGTTATTTTTCTATACTGATACTGTAACAAAATTAACAATCAGCTTTATAGCAACAATTTTTAGTGTCCTGAAGCTTTCTGGCAGTAGATTGAAAATGTGAATTCAAGCCCTGTCCATTTTAATTTTCTCTAGCTACTTCTCTTGAGTGTTTCAAAAGGCTTATTCCTTTAACATATCCCTTTGTCACAGAAACTTTCATCAACAAGTTCTTTTTCATGCATGTCTACTTTGGCATTTCTAAAAATCAACACATTCACTTTAAACAATTTAAAAGACAATATTAATGTTCATGTGAGGAACATGCATTTTCAGAATGTCTGAATGATATTAAATGTTCAGCCTGTGTTTCACTTACTTGGCAGTGATGGGACAATCTGTAGAATCAACCTACCATAAAAATAAAGGTTTCTATTTGCTTCCTGCTCAGCTGTACTGGAAGTTATATAAACATGACAGTTTTTCTATTAAAATTCCTTGAACTGAGAAATAGATTGCTTGCTTCCACAGGGGGGGATGGTGGGGGGAAGGCAACCAGAAAAAAGACATCTCACAGAAATTCTAACATAAAGTAGGATTAACACTTCTGTTTGAGCTGATGGTGTAATGGCCAAGGAGTTTAGGTAATTGTTCTTGCACTTGGGTTAGTGACAAAGACATGGGAAGCCAACTTTTGAATTCTGGCATTTTGGGGCAATATGCATAATTCTACATTAGTTGTGATTACTTTAAGGTATTTCATCAATCTATTCTATCAAAGGAGATATAATACACTAATTTCAATTTAAACATTTGTGTAGTTGCCAGCAGACAGCTGCAGCATGGTGAGTTTGAGTCTAGCCTTTCTACCAAGATGCTAAAGTTTTCCTCAAGTACTTCTGAAAAAATATGCACAGTTAAAACCTCAAGCACATGTACAATCTGGTTAGATTTAAGAAAATTGCTCACTCCCTCAAATTTTTAGTGTGAACTGTGAAATCTTTCCAGGATTGAGCTGACATACAGATTTTCAATAACTGCATTTGCAGTAGTAGTTACCCCTACTGCAAGTAAGGTAGGTGGGAATTTTACAGACACACAATGCAGAGAAAATGAGATTGTTGTCTTTCAATATTTAATTTGGATTGTGTAATCTACTAATTTTGTCTAACAGAAGAGGACTTTGCTCCTAATCTATAGGATACACTTAGAAAACTAGAGTCTTGCAGAGAAACAAACTGAAATTCAAAAGTCTGCTTGGTCTAGATCAGTGGTTTGCCAAGGGAGCTGTGTGGTGTGAACACACACTGTTTGCCAGCAGTTCCCTGAAGCTGAAATAGTTACACCCTTTGGACCAAAAGAGGTTATTCCATTTGAGAAAATCATTTAAACTATACCATGAAAGGAATGCTATATCTCCACAGAGAAAGACTGCCAATATATTCTACAAGTATAAGCATACCAGGAAAGCCTTTTTAAGTGTGGACAAGCCTGTCATTAAATCTAACTTCTAACTTGAATAAATCCCTACATTGTAAAATCTTGTTACCCTCCTTTACAAAATTCCCTTGCTCTGCTTCAAGATGTGATTCTCCATCAGCCTAAGGAGCTCAAAGAGTTGACTTAGTCAATTTAATTCTAAATTGAAAACTTCTCTGATTATTACTAACCAACTTCTGTAATTCCCAAACCAAGGCAAGGCAATAGTCTGTTTGAGAATGCAGCTTCTTAGAGATGTCTCTGTGCCTTTCCCAATTCAGATACTATAAAGCTCTAGCCATAAATTTTCAGAAAGTCTTACAAAGGACCAGTCATGTCGTATTTCTTTTATTCTTGTTTTGACTTCTTACTGAAAACAATCCTTTTTCAACCTGCACTGTTTTGTGACCTCGGGCAATGGGACATTTCAATGTCCCATTATATATAGCTACATATTTTAATATTCAGGTGAAAATCGGTCACCATTTCTTGCCAGTTCAATAGCACAAGATACAATGTGTAAGGTTATTACTGTATGAACTAGCACAAGCTTATAAGTATGTATATAAGAAGAAGCAATCCACAAGGCTTTAAAGTGTTTGGGGGTTTTGCTGTCCAAGATAGCCCCTAGTGATGTGACAGAACAGCTATCATAGCAGATGATTATAACCAAGTCATCTTATCAGGTTTTTCTGCTATTTAATGCTGATTTTCTATTCTTCAGAAAGATCACCTGAAACATTTCCATCCACCTCTCCTACAGCACAGCAGCAATCCATAATATATTCCACCCTTTCCAAACTGAAAGCAACTAAAATGGCTATTTCTGACTATATCTTTTAGTTCATGCCTTTTGTACATGATTTATTGTAAACCTTTATAGTCTTTTCCTTGTTATCTGACATGTAGAAAATATCCTGTCTGACTCATATTGTAACAAAAAAAATTTAACTAGCAGCTAGATCCTTGCTATCATGTCCCCACACCACTAGCAAGATCATGTCACACTTAATTAAAATGTTATGGCTACTCTTGCTCACAGGAATCTGCAAAATGCATCTCTTGGCTGCAAGGTCACTGATGTTTGCAGCTTTTCTCATGATTCTCTGATGGGAAAACATCATTCTTAGCTTGTGCTGTCAACCATCTTTACAGCAACTAACCAGTCTACAATAAACTTTGACCCCTGCTAAAGAGCGTATCAGCAGTAAGTAAACTGCTATAAAGTCCTGGTTTCAAGTCAGGTTCCTAGGAATAAAACCATGAAAAAAATGACAAAGTACATCACATAGTATGATTAGAACAGATTTTTGATATCTTGACTCTAAATGTCAGGCATTTGATCCTGCAGTCTCTGAACCACCAGGCATCTGCGCCAGAAAAACCTCATTTACCCGTGGTGAACCACGGAACACCATTGTTTGTCACAGTAACTGTTCACTTAGAGAATGCAAAATTTTCAGAACAACTTCACCTCCAACACAGATGCCCTGAGACAATTACAAGTAAAACATATTAACAGTAAGAATTATACTCAAAAACACTGAAGTATCAGAAACCTCTCAGAGGAAACAACACAAGGAAGACTGCACACAAGACAAAATGTATTAAATTGTTTCTATTTGTCTCCTGAATCACTCAGGCATTGGAGTTTTTAGGTAAGAGATGCTTAAGTACCGTTGTCTGAATCAAATCAAGAAATAGATGCTTTCTGGTGCACCTAGATATGCTTAACAGAAAGCTGGCAAAGTATCCTTAGCACTATTCTGTCTTAGCACATTATTTAAACCTCTTAATCATAGCAAAGCCCTATCCCTGGCCTATTAATGCTACATTACAATTCCTTTACTGCTGGGAACTTAGGCTAAGACTGCTGCCAGTTTTGTTTCAATTACCCTTCATGCAGGGTTCTGATTTGATTTTCCTTTAGAAAGAATGTCACTTTCTTTGGCATGTCTCTTAGTGTTACGAAGACAATTGTTCTGTCTCTCCTCATTCCATTCCCACCTTGAGCAGCCTCGATTTTGTAAGGCATCCTCTTCTAAGTAGGTGAACCCCAATGAATCTATTTTATAGATAACATGTGAGGAAAAGAACTGTCTATCAAACTAGGCATCTCCATCTCATCAAAGCCATGTATGTCTTTGATTTGATCTCTTGTGCTTTATGTTCCTCTTTTATCTTACTACTTTATCTGAAATCTCCTCTGTCCTCTTTTAATCTTGCTACTTCATCTTTCCTTACATATATTGCACTATCTTAATAGTCCTCCCTGTACCTAATGCTCTATAATTTTTAGAAGATTTTTTTATTTACCAGTTTTATGTAGTATCATGAATATTTTTTACTTTATAGCTATATATTTGTGAAACGACTTATAAGATTCTTAGTGCTGATCCATATATATGGAAAATACTTTTCAAGTAGTATTATTTTAAATGTTAGTATAGTAGTATAATATTTTATTGTAGTATTATAGTATAATGGTAGTATAACATTTTAAATATTATACATGAACATATTTGGCCTAAGTATTAAAATTGATGCATTTAAATTCCCTGACTGAGCATTTCAGAAATCAATGCATGATATTAGCTGAATTCATGTCAAATATTTGTAAGAGACTCTCCAATTATTGTGACGCTTCAGAACAGCACTTCAAAGTATGATGCCCCCCCATAATATCCATGTAAATGGCAAAAATACAAACTGTTTTTAAAAAAATCACACTAACTACTTGAAATGTTTGGTTTTGCTACAAATTCTGAGTGATAATTATAGTTGATTGTTTATTCTCTCTAATCACTCAATAAGAGTTTTTATTCCCCCATGACATATCACACTAATTTATTCCCAGATTACCAAAACATTCAAAGAGCAACAGTTCAACCCTAATGCAGGAAGCAGGTTTTCCAGTTTATGAAGTTATACTGATAAATCAATTTTAGTACCTGCTCTGTATCATGCAACCTGTCTCCCTGCCTCAGCCCCAGATTATATGTTATAATAATACCTGGGACAGTCAAAATTAATGTGATTTTTTTTTTTTTGATAATGTGGTATCCTATTCAGACTGTGTCAGCACCAGTGCCTGTGTGCTATGCAAAAGACCTTTTCTGAATTTATTTAATATATGTTTTATGCTCACTGAAAATAACATACTTGTATATTAGAAGAATTGTGTTCAAGGAAAGGCAAAGCATTTCCCCTTCCAAAACACCAGAGGAGTGTTTTTAGTATGTCATACCTGAACTTAGTAATTTACATGTTTAATTTCCATAATGCAGACAGTAACCAGTATTGCATATGCTAATTATTCTAAAATGATGAATGTTTTTCAGTTAACCTAGCATAATAAAAACCACAACAGTTTTTATTGCTAACCTTTTAAAATCAGTAGAATATACATTATTAAGTAAATTTCACTGATACATTAGGACTATAAATAATTGTATTATAACCCCCCTTTATAACTTTTCAAAATATTCACTTTGGCAAAACTTGTCCAGAAAATTGTGTAAATAATGCAAAACCTGTTTTTACATTTTTGGAATTCTAATGGTATATTATCTTAAGGAGTGGCAGTGCAGAAGCCAGTGCAGTTTGGAGCTGGGAGTGCTGTAATTTCTACTGACAGCTGTCACTGCTGCTTTCCACTTAGGTGGGTCTAATGAGCCAGCCGTCATGAGGGATTGGTGCTGGTTTCAGAGCTGGGACTCCACATCAGGGGAAGGCAAGTGAGCTGTTGGTTATAACCTGACACTCACACAAGCTACTAAAATGGCAAAACCGAACTCAGAGCTGAAAGCTGCTCTAGCTAATGAAATCACCATCCTCTTGCATTTTGATAAGCAGAGCCAGTGGAAAAGATACATCCACAGTCCCCATCACTCTTAGCCCAGCTTTCTGCATATCAGACACCCCAGATGGTTTTTGTTGTATCCCATGCTGAGCAGTAAACCCAGAAGCCTCTTTCCCCATGCCTGCCCCCATACACAGGGCAGGTTTTATCACAGTGGGCTGTCTCTGTTACATAGGGAAGGTTTTGAGACACTGTCATCCAAAAATAAGAACAAACATCAAACAGAATTATAGAAACATCAAAGATGCTTTTGAACAAACTGTGGTAGTTTTCTAACAATTTCTATTATATTTTGTGTAAGTAAAAGGCGTGCTATGCTGTAAACAGTAAAATAATCCATGAAAAGGTTAAATGCAAACATTTTACATTAGTATAGAATGAACCAATTTTAAAAACTTTGGACATCTACTGGTTAGGTATTAGATTATTTGTAAGGTGTCAGAATAAATTTATGAGGGAAATGTGCATTGTTAACTGACAGTTCTTCACACCATTTCATAGAATGTTTTTAATGTGTGACTTCTTGTCAAATAATTTTCAACATTTCTCAGTCATGCATCTTTCTTAAAGTCTTAAGTAGATCTTTTTGAGTTCCTCTTCCTTAATTTCCATTCACTGACAAAAGTGTGATTTTTTTGTCTCATCTCTGCGCATTCTCACGAGCATTGGACAACAAAAAAGATTCTTTTGACATTGTATCTCTACAAATTGATTAAATGAGCTGTGAATATCAGCATTTAACCAATAAAAAGAGATCTTTATTTATTTAGAATATATCAGATCTGCTTCATCTAAAAGTCTAATTGAAAAGGCTATTCAGGTCAGCTGTGATATTAGAAGACAACTGAATCACATTTAGTGCTACTTAAAGGATGTGAAGGGGCTAAAAGGAAAAATTAAACCCTGGCCATTAAAATTTAATTTGAATTAGTGAAGCCATTAACATTTTTGTTTTATGCAGTGGCAAGCATTCCAAAAGTATTTCAATACAATTTAGCAGCCTAGAAGTGCCAAATGGCTGACCCTTACATAGCAAAAAAATGATTGAAAGTGACCTTACAGGGCAAATCAGAAAAAAAAAAGCAAAAGGAGAAAAATTTTTTGAATACCGTTATTAGCTGTCATTCTGTTCTTCCTTCATGTATAAATTGTCTTTTTTTCTAGTAATTGCTCACTTTGTTTTCAATTTTAACACTGAATTCATTTGGATATCAAATGAACAAGATGTGAATATGTATAAAGAAATTGCCAATTTTTAAGACAATGTCCTGCCTTACTTCTCGTAGTGTACCTGCAATATGCTGCTTTGTCACCACAAGCTGGCCTTTGCAATTCGTAAATGCCACTCCAATATTCCTGATAAGCTGTAATGACGAATATTGTTGATAGCACAAAGCATACATCAATGCAGTAACTAGAAAAACTTTCATCAGTTTCAAATGAAAACTTTGTCTAGATTGAAATGGTAACAAATGTGATTGTGTATCAGTACATAAGTAAAATTTCAGATTGACTGCCTGACAAGGAAATAGAAACCCCTGGTTTTGGTTTTCATTCTCATTTTGTCCATTTCAGT
>VXAC01007544.1:67550-121852 GCA_013399225.1 Rhipidura dahli | reverse complement strand
AAAAAAAAAGAGAGAAAAAGCCAATACAAGAGACTTTAACAGTCCCAAAATAATACAATCTAAGATTTCATATGTTGCTTTATAACATTATTTGTATTGCTCTCTTTTACTTACTAGCAGTCACCATTAGACTTGATGGGAAACAGAAACCACTAAGCACTGTAAAGGCTCTTATAAATGCATTCCAGAAGGTGTAGAGTGATCATGGAAACTGTAAGACTAAGGCAGAGAGATTTCTGGCTCTACATATAGAGTGTAAAACTTCTGCCTTCACAGAATCAGCCACCTGCATTTCCAGCTCCACACTGGACCCACCACTTGATTTTTAGAGATGAAAGAGGTGCATAAACAGTATCCTTCCAAAGAGCTAAAAAGCCAGTGAAAGTAGGAAGCAGTCAGGTAGAGTAGGGCACGTAAAAAACTTTGAATCAACAAGTTTTTGAAAGACTTCTAAAGTAAATGCTCTGCTGAGTACTCAATTTTATGAAGTTTCATGGATTCTTACAAAGTTCTTTTTGTCTATGACTCCCAGATACCTTATTAATCATTTTCTACTTCATGATTCATTGTGGCTAATAATAGATGAAATGAGTGGAAAAATAATCAAAGCTCTAATGACAAAAGGAAGTATCTGAATTACTCCAACAGATTATCTTCTAAATTGACTTGGCTAGCCATTAATTTGATTTTCTCCTTTCCCAGCTTAATTTTTAAAGGATAACAGAAAATTAAAAACAGAAACTAGTGATGATCTCTGTTCTTTCACAGTTGCAGTGTTCCTAATAATAGAGAGAAAACAGAGAATATTTTTACTCACAGCATATCAATATCTCAAGTTCAAACACTTCTAATCTTAGGGAGTTTGGTAGGGAAAGCTGTTTTACTAAGCTTTAAAACCAGCCAGGATGAGATTAGAACATCTCCAGGTTAAAAGTCTCATCCAAAGTAGGCTACAGTTTATCTGAGGAAAGGCTGTGCTCATGAATGATAGCCAAGCAGTCTCTTCAGTCTGTTGTTGGAACAATTGCTAGATTATTCCAGGATGTGCTAAAATTAGAGTGTGGGCAAACCACTATATCAGCTCAAATGTTCAGTGAGCCTCACAGCCCCTTTATAGCAGATTTCTCACTGGAAAAGAAAAAATTAAATACCAGCGGATAAAAAAATGTACTTCTTTTAACAGCAGTAGAAGAAAGTGAGCAGAAATTACAGTATTTGGACTTGAGTATCTGGATACAGTTTATATCTTTCCTTACCACAGTTTTGTGTTTTGGAGTATGTCCTAGGTTACAACAGATGTATTTAAGTGTTCTATTACCACCAGCTGTGGGCCATTAGCTGTTATCACCTGCTAATGACCCACCCCTGATAACAGACAATGGGCCATCAAGAAACCACCACATGACTCATGGGCTTATCTCATCCTATTGTGAGATGTTCCACCCAGGAGGGGGGAGCCGGGCATTCCCACCTGGATATAACCTGCCTTGGAACTGCCTGGCCTCAGCCCTGTCCGCTGGGTGACCAGAGGACAAGAGCCACCATGGACCTTCAGCTGGAGACTGGACCATCCATTGGCTCATTGCTTCAACTGGCCCACTTCATTGGGACTGCTGTCACCACCCCAATAGGGTATCAGGCTGTATCTGACTTTGTCTGTGCTTTTTCCTTACATTATTTCACTTATTTCTATTTTTTCTATTAATTTTAATTCTGACTTGTGATCTCCAACTGGTTTATTTTCAAACCAATACAGAGTAAAAGAAAAGCATAGAAATAACTGTATATAAGAGCAGTGTGAATGCAAAGGTGCACTGTAACAATGTGTAAGTAGAATAAGCAACCTCTGCTTAGGAATTTGCCTAAAAACTTAATAAAAGAATCTTTTGCAAAATTAATTGTATTAGTTCAGTGAGTAAGTCTGGAAGTATTTTAATCCTAGATCTGAGAAGACAGAAAATAATTTGTGTAATAAGACTTTAAATAAATTTATTCTGAGAACCAAAAAAAAATTTGGTGTCATTGTCAGTTATTCTAATTTCATTGTAGAACATCTACAGCCTCCAAAAGAATACTGTTGTTAGAAGCACCCAATATCAAAGGTCAAATAGAGCTTTTTATCGGGATCAGAACTTGTGATCAAATGTTCTATGTTTTATCAAGTTCAGCCAGAAACCACATGACAAGCTCGGTTATATAAACCACAAAGTCCTGAACATATTCCAAAAGCTTGGAAAGCATAATATTCTTCACACATTCAATCTCACAGATTCTCATTTATGAGCACATGCCAACACAATTAAATAAATGTAATTTCAGATGCCACATAGAAGTCTTATTTCTGAAACAAAGGTGCCACAATAACCTTGGTTATTTACCACTGCATGAACCTGTAAAATAATCTCTCGAAGCATTTCTTTGTCTCAGCTATTTAATCTTATCTCCAAGACTGAAAGAAGAGATATCTTTAAATTATATTCTTGAACAGAACAGGAAAGACCAGAGTCCTGTCCCATGTCATTACTTTATGCATTCCTGTAGGAAATGTCACTGCACACAGGAAAGAATTTTTTGCCTTGTAATATACAAAAGCATGGCAGTGGTGCCTGACAGAAACACTGACCCTGTCCTTTGCTCTCTTCATTGCTTTTCTATTAATTCTTATCTACACATGTTACAGAGCATCAAATACTGATTTCTGAAAGATAATAAAAAATTCAAGCAGGGAGATAGTGATCTACAAATAGGTTCATGTTAGGACAGAATTAACAATAAGAGAGCCAGGGAAAAAAACTTCCCTGAAGACTGATACAGCATGAAAAAATTAACCTCCCACAAAGATAAATAAAAGACAAGAGACACTAGTTACTCTTCATGATGCAATGCCCAGGGCATTTGAACAACTTCTTAAGAACTGCAATATGAAAAATTACCTGGAAGTGTCTCGTTAGTCTACTTCACTTTCACTAAGGGCTGAGTTAGGAGACGCCAACAAAAGTGTGGCTAACTAAATATTTGAGAAAGTGAGAAGTGAAATCTAATACCAAGAGGATGCCTTGATAATTTTCTAAAAAATAAGTGCCTATTGATGATACAGTAACCATGTCCTGACATCACAGAGATAAAATTCCACTGCTGCAGAGCTAACCACAGCTGAGTGTGCTACATGCAACTCAAGAAATTGAAATGCAATTTGTAAATAACTTTTGAATTATATGGACAGAGCACACAGAAAGCCATCCTGAAAATGCAGTTCTTACATATATATATTATATTGTTCTTACTGCATGTAATTCTTATTCCAGATCCTTTTCTGAACTCTCCAGCCAAATGTGGTACCACTGGGTGTATGTACTGAGACACGAATAACCAGTTAAGAGATTGAAACCATAAACTATATATAGTATATAATGCTTCCTCCAAGAATTTTTGCTCTTATGAAACCTTCAATCTAGATCACATCTTGTGGCAAGACCAAGTATCAGCAGGTAAATCAAGTTCACTAAAACTCAGGATCTTACAGAATATCATCATAATGCTCCAGTGCATGGCAACCTTTTACTTAAAGTTATTGCTTATTACTTGAAGCCATATACTAATATGGAACTACAGGAAAAATGGAAAAAACTCCTCCAGTTTAACTGCCATGAAACCTACTGTGAAGTTATTTGCCTACTTGCCATTACTAACAACCCTACAACAATGCTAATATTACTATTAATAGCATTAGCACACTGTTAATAGGAATAAAAATTTCTGTAATGTGCAGTGATACACACAACAAGAGACAATGCATTCACTACAGAAACCTCCTAAATTCTCTTCATGGAATAAAACTTACACTTTTAATATCCAGGAAAAAAAGTTTTCAGGTCCACAGTTTAACTCATTTAAAAGTGATTGCACACATTAGCCTAAACTACACTCCTGCCTTGGATATATCTGGGACGAGCACACTATTAATCAGGGATGTTGCTTATTAGAATAAGGGGGTTTCTTTTCCCTATCCCAGGGCCTCTGTTTAAGAAGGAAGGGAAATTTCACCATCAGTGGCTTTTTAATTTATGAGGTGCTATTCCCTACTTCAGAATTTGTCTTATTAACTTAAATCTCAAAATAAGAAAGACTGAGCACTGAAAATAATACCATGCTCATTCAAACAGATTTGGGATGGCAAATTCAGGCTTTCTAATAACATTGTCCATGGTATGATTTATATTGCACTATCATCATCTTTGGTTCCCCCTTCTCTGCAGTCACCCTCCCTGACACCTTCCCCAAATAGACAATGAAATACATTCCACACCACGTGGGTGTATTTTATTTATTTCATAACTACAGTTGCTCTACTTCTGTATTTCCATGCATTTCAGTGTTGCAATTTCTGTTTCAAAGTGACCCAGATAAGTGCTGGAAAAGGATGAAAAAAAAGAAAAACTCTCCCAACCTTTCAATTCAAACTACACTAACTGAAAGCCACCCACCCTCCCCCTAAAAAAACAAATCAAGATTGCCTTATGCCTGTTGTATCTTTCCTTCAAGCATGGCCTTAGAATAGTCTCAGTCTTGGTAATTCAGATCCAGAAAAACTAACCATCTACAGTAACAAAACACATATCCTGGGACTGTCATAAAATTACTCTCCTGTTTGAAAAAAAACAAGACAACAAACAAACCCACCAAAAAAAAAGTTGAAAACAAACTCTGATACTTTCCCACCAAATTTCTTTGATTTTTCCAAGGCACAAAGGTCTTCTTTTTAATGTACCTGAATAAAACAGCCAAATGACCTCATTTGTTTTCACTCACCTCCTGAAACCACCAGTTATGGTAACTAAAGCATCTGGTAGGAATGTACACACGGCATTCTTGACAATCAAGCTCACAGCATCTGCTTCTGCCTTGGATGCACAGCTAACAAGATCTTCGTAGTAGAGAAACCCTGGAAATCAAAGGCAAAAAAGTGCTGATCACTCCACAGAAATATCAAAATCTACACAGCATTTTTCAAGACCCAAATCACAGGTGGTGTAGGTGAAAGGGATCACAGGCCAGAGACAGCCTCCTTCTTCCCTCATCTTTGCCCTTAGAGTTTATATATATATTTGCCATTATAATCTGTCAACATATCAGTCACAAGAACTGCTCCACTTTCTGTTGACCTGAATATTTATAAATTACTCTGACTTCCCTACCAGTTCCCATCGATGGCATTTTTGGAGGTACTGCTTCAAAAGGCAGTCTTCCCAAAATAATGGTGCTACACACAAGTACAGGGCTCGGAAATATGTGAAATACGCCAGCTATCTTATTCCTGATCACAGGGGTTGTGTCAAAAGAGCACAGTAAGGCAGCTTGCTTCACACTTGAATATGACATGTAAAAGAAAAAAGGACAAAGGAGCATGAATATAAGAAAGCTGATCGAAAGGAATCTGAGCTGATGCAAAGCACACAAATTTCAAGGGACTCTGAGGTGATATAAAGCACATGAATTTAATGCAAAAATAAAGTTACATTATTTTAGAGTCATATTATAGAATATGTTTTTCTTAATGTAACTAATTCCTTTGTTTAAGTTAGTTCACTTATTTAGGAAAGCAGTGCACACAGACTAAATCTGTGGGGAAGCAACATTATTTATGTATCCATGTTTAATGCTTTAAAGCTAAGATGTGCTAGGATTATGGAAAGCATTTTATAAGTACTTTATTACAAGTCTAGATTTATCACTAAAGTAGGGCTGCCTTAAGGGAGACAGATCTCCTCTGAAAAGCAATTCTGGGCTTTCTCGATTTTGTAATTTTTTCACAACATTTGCAATAATGAACCATTAATAGTTTTGTGTATAAGAGATTTATTCCTATATTTTGAATGACACAACTTTTAATTAGGAGCTCAGCTGGTCCAAATATTATTTTCACCTAATAATTCACTATTGACACAACACTGCAGCAAGAGAAGAGATGTATAAATAAGCTTTGTCTTCCCCATGCTTCTGTTATCAAGTTCTTAGAGCACTGAGATACAAGTTTTTATGACACTTTCACCTTACCCGCTTTCTGCATTTTTGACAGCTTCAGGGTCTTGTCAGCTTTTGCCTCTTCCACAGTTCGCAAACCCATTCTGTACCATTTCTCAGATGTCTTCACTCCCACTCCAAAGACTGAAGTAAATTGCTAAGGTCAGTAGGAAAACACACATTTCATTGTTGTTTTCTAAAGGAACAGTGAATTAAAAATAAGTAGGTAACATCAAGGTTTCACAGGGAAAGTAATGGGCAGAATTAATCCTACACTGAAGATAAACACCATAATAAAAATATACAAATTCAGCTTCCCTTCTTTGCATAACTTACACTGAACAGAGAACTGGTTTTACGCATGGACAGTTCTCATTATCATGGGATCTAAACAATAACACAGTAGTAGTCCCAGCACCTTTATGTAATTTACCATAATGTACACTTTTAACTAAGGTTTGATATAAGGGTAGTAGTCTTTATTTTTACTCCATTTCTTAATATAAATGTAAACAGCAACATTAGGTGGCTTGATTCCCTGACACTGACCTGACAGAATAAGAGATATCACAAGATTATCTTCATAATTTGACTGACATTACAGCTTTGTGTTATATGCATTACCAGCTCTCAAAACAAAACAGCAAAAAACCAAACAAACAAGCAAAGAAAAAGAAAAAAAACCCAAAACAAAACAAACAAAAAACAACCCTACACATATATGTCCCAAAAAACCCCAAAAAGCACACACACAAAAAAACAACTTAAAACAAACCAAAATCTACCAGTCTATCAGAAATTTTTCGGTGGTTATATTCCATGTATTCCAAAGTAATGTTGTTCACTAACTTATTACCCATGAAAAGATCTACAGCTAAAATGTCACAGTTGTAAGCATTACTCAATGGATCAATACCTCAGATGAACAGTGATATGAAAGCAAGAGGGAAAACTTTCATGCTTGCTTAAAAGCACGTTCTTTACGTTCAGTTAGTCAATACTGAAGCTCTCCAGACTTTATTTGTACTTTTATGGAATTCAATGAGTAGATGTGTAAGACATGAATAACTGCTGCTCTCCATTGAATCTACAGCCTCTCAATTCCAACCATGCTAGCTTTATTTTATGTTTTTGTGAAGACATTAATTCATGGGAAATAATTAAGATAAAAAGCAGAGAAAATTAAAATAATGGATAATATTAAATAGGAATTGCCCTAGATTTTGTATATAATGGGTGAAATTACCTATTCTTTGTCTGAATCATATGTGCTTATAAAAGAATGATTTCTTAAATAGTTAGGTTGTTATCTTTTAATTTTTTTTCTAGTGCAGAAATATTTTCAAAAGGGTCTATTACGGGGTTTTAAATGATTCTAAGAGACTTAATTAACACTGGGATAGAGAACTAAATGGATTCTATGCACCCAAAGTTTTAGGGGAAAAAACCCAAATGTGTTTTTTTCTTTCCATTCTAAGACCCATTGTTATTTGGCATATTTACAGATGCTAGAGATGCTGCCAGCAGTGCAGCATATGTAACAGGGGGCCCATTTCTTCAGTTGTGTGTGGGAGCACTGCTTCTTTTCAGCTGGTGAAATGAATTACATGAACTCGCTCTCTGCAGCCCTCACTTCCATAAGGAGGCAAACTGACTCTGTCAATTCATGTTCCTACATCTAAAACATCTACTATAACTTAATCCACACATTTGATAACCATGGTCCTCGGGCCAGCAGAGATCTTCTAAATCATTAAGTGAAGTAGCAGGCACCAGGACTATGCTAAACAGTAAAATCTTGGAATTCACTAATATGTGATTCTTCTTAGAATCTCATAAAAAATTGGTGGAAACAACAGGTTACAACTAATTTAGCCAAAATGTTGAGATGTGCTCAGCTAATGAGAGAGACACCTAAGTTTGCTGTAATTTTGCATGTGAAATGAGGCATAAAGTGTATTTGAGATAATTTGTCCCCTGATAGGTTTTATTCTAATCTCCAAGAGATTTTCTGAAACCCTGAAGTGTAAGATTTAATAGCTGTTGTTCAACCATCCTGTAATGCAATCATGCATTAATAAGCAAGTCTGTTTCTTGACTCCTGCTATACAAGTGGATCTGCACCTCCTTTTGAATATTGCTATAGATGGAATCAACAACTGTCACTGAACAGCCTTCCATAGCTGTGTTGTAGGTCAGAGAGAAAAGAAGAACCTTTGGATACCTGAAGTAAAACTTTGTGATGCCAGGGAGAGTTAAAAGTCCCATGAAACAGTCCCATCTTACTCTGTTTTAATTTTTCTGAAGACAGAAATGGTATATTTATAGAGATCAAAAATGCAGATAAAATTGAAAAAATATTTGTTCACCTTATATGTCTCCAGTGGAGAATTCAATTAATACTTTGGAAATGGGAATTGCAGTATTTATGGGGTTTAGATTCCCTGCATCTATGAAGTATGTGACTATGACTCTACGATCTCCCTAAGGAGGAAACGGCTCCAGTCCTCCTTTTCTGCCTCACAAAAAAGAGAATTACAATAGATCTGAATCATCTTCTTCACCTGGTATTTTCTTAATTCCAGAATGAAATGTGGTGTTAAAATGCTAATCAGCTGAGGCAGAAATAAACTCAATATTGCATTAAACTTACAGCAAAGAGGATGCATTACATCACTTTAGAGCAACTAGGTATATATCACATTAATTAAAACTAGAAAATTATCTCACATCATTCCTTATCACAGTTTCTTGATCTCCATTTCTTTTTATTCAAGACCTATCTTTTTTGTACTTGATATCAATTGTCCCTTTATAATAAAACTGGTGAGTTTGTCCAAGTTCTACAAAAGGGAAGGCAATTTTAAACAGCAATAAAACTCAAAAGATTTACCTTAAATGCCTTGTATCGCTCATCATTTAACACTTCTTTAACTCTAGAACTCTCTCCTTCTTCAATAATCTCCTAAACAAAGAAAAATATTAGTTATAAGAAATAAATTTAAAAGTCGATTGTAAGATCTTACCACAATTATAAGATTTTGTAAAGTAATCTAAAATCAAGTTTTATCAATATTTATCAATCAACAAGCAGAACCCTTAGCAAGCATATTGTTTTATTCTCTTAGGACCAAATTCTTCAACCCTTTTAAAGACAGAAAATTACTGAAGGATGAAGGAGAAACTGGAACCACAGAATAAATTTCACAGTACTTACTCACAAATTTACTCAAGGATGAAGTAGAAACTGGGACCATGGAATATATTTCACAGCACTTATTTACTCATAAAGTCACAGCCAGAAAGCAGTTTTTTATCATAAGCTATCAAAGACTTGTCCTGAAAATTAGATTTCATTATTTGGTTGAGTTTTCTATTCTCAAAAGTAAGACCATTGTAAGATCAAATACATTTTTTCTGGAGTATACACTACTTCTAGTCTTTTGATAAAAAATATAAACAAAACTAACAAAGAAAACCACAAATATAACCCCAAAAAAATCCTATTTTCTGTGGGATCAGGACTGCAATCCCAGCCCCCCAGGCAGAAGGTACTAAAGGCACTCCAGAGGTTGCATTGTTAACCAGAGGAATGGGGCAAACAAGGAGCCAGAACGAAGCACAAGGCTCAGCAATGACCCTTCCAACACTCAGCTGAGACCCCTGATCAGACCCCTGCTGGAATAACAGCACCTGGAGATGTGGGTCCTGGAGAGGCTAAGAACTAAATAAAATACAGGGAATACTCCAAGTTCCTGTAAGAATGTAGAGTTCATCCATCACCCAGATAAAAGGCTCTGCTATAACTATATATAACGTGCTATAACATAGCAAGGTAAGATCTAACATCAAAGTACTAAAATATTTACCACCTTTGCAAAAAATAGTATTTCTAATAAAGCATTCAGGTGAGCAAAGTGATGTTGCCAAGGGCAGAAGTCACATGAACAGAACTATTAACAGTTAACCTGTTGCATCCAAATCAGAGTGAGCCCTTAAAAATGACATGCAAAGCTGGTACTGCTTTATTTATTGCTCTGTATTTACTCATTTGCTCCCCTCATTCCTAAGAGTGGTGGTTCCATGGCAGAGCCTTGTGTTACTACAAAAAGTTTCCAGAAATCATTCCATTCTTAGAGACAAGGATAACACATTGTTACTCCAGGAAATGCAGAAGGTTGTGTACATACACACAGATAGCAGTGCTTAGCAGATAATTCAGAAGTACATTACCTCAATGATATCTCTGACTTGGTCTCCCAGGCAGGGCAACCCTTGAATATCTTTCATTCTGGTTACTGGAAATGGAAGAGATTTCAGCAAAGAAGCTGCCCTTAAAAATTCCAGGCAGAATATTTCATTTTCTTTGAACTCATAATTTTCAGCCATTACCTCAAAGGCATCCTGGGACAGGACGAGGTACAGAAAAAAAAAAGGTCGAAGTTTAATAAAAGCTTAAAATATTCAGCACGCTCCCAAAAAAGGTTACTTTGTGTGATAATTCAAGAATTACTTTTTTACACTAGGGTGAAAAGATAGGGTTCATAAAAAGAAAAGCAGGTTAATTTTCTAAAAACTTTAAGTTTTCCAGGTATCATAAAAATGGTATTTTGGAGACAAATTTTAGAGACAAAATATATGAAAATATTTTGATCTGTAGCAGAGCTTAACTTGAAAACCTTCTGTGAGATATGCCTTCTGTATTCTGTGCAGATCTTAAAAAACAATGTGAAATAGAGCCATAATTTTTAGAATTCTGCCCAACCATAACTAATCCAGCAGATCAGCATGTAATGACTGCATTTTCAGACACAACCAAATAGGAATCTGTGGCAACACTGGAAACCACCTTCATCTTTTTGAACATGAAACCATGCTTCTAATTTAGTAATTTAGGGAACAAACTCTCTTTTTCCTCATTTTTCAGATGTATAACCTATGCAAATAGAAACACATTTTCCTTATGGTACTGCAGCTATCCCTGGTTTGGTTTATTTAACATTGCACTCAAAAATACCTGAAGAATATCCATACAGTTGGGGTTTGTTAAAATGATCCATATGCAATTTATGCAGCTTTAAGATCTGTTTCCCTCCCAGAATATATATAAATATCTATCTTAATAGTAGCAAATTTTAGAAACAAAATGCAGGGAACAGAACTTGCCACTGTAGAATACCAGCTTTTGAGAGAGAACAAATGCTGCAAAATAATTTTGTGAATAACCTAAGAACTCATGAAGGTTTTTAGTTGATAAGCTGCTGGAAACACAAGTTCTGAATGAAACCTTGCACAAACCTCAAAAAAATTCAAGGCTGCAAAATTAAGTGATTTCTTCAGAAATGCTTGAAAGTGGACCATTACTAGAAGAAAGTTTCACTGTTCAGAACATTTACCTGGAACCCAGAGAAGTGGCGGTCAGTGTGCATCTGCCTGCAATTACCACTTCCCAGAGCTGTAGGCCAACTGCCTGTTCAGAAGTGTTTTTGGAATAAATATGAGTAAAATCAAGAGACAGCAAATGGCTTACCAGAGCAATGACTGTAGTGGATGGTAGGAAGGAAAAAGATTAAGTGTCTTTTTCCTGCCCTCACTGTTCATGTTTAGTCTCAAATTTCATTTCATTTGTAATGAATACAGAGTTTATGTAGTTTAAAGAAAAATAATTTTAGATTTTCCTTTGATTTTTAAGCGTGCTTTATATTGGAAGATAAAGGCCAGTAAAAACCAGCAGGCCTTGTACATCCTAAAGGCTGCATGTGTAATATCTCCAGGAGAGTCTGTCCCAACCCCACTGACATGACAGCAAATCCAGTGAAGTCAGCTCTTTATTACATCTGTGGAATAGAAAAGAGCATCTATGACCCTGCACTGAATGAATGCAGCCTCATTTAAACAACAGTGAGATTTTACTTGAGCTACCATCATTTAGATCACTAAAATAGAACAGTTTCTTAAAATTAAATATACCTTTCACAAAGAGTGCCAATTATTTACATATTACATTTCATTGTTGGTCAGTTCTAGAAAACAGACCATCTGATATGCTGTGTGGTTTATATAATAAACATTATAGGCTCATTGAAACAAAACAAAATTTTACTGTAAATCTTCAAGAAAACATTGTCTTTACCTACCCTGGGATTTGCAAAACATTCCTCCTAACAAAACAAAAATATGAGAGCTTAATTGTTTTGACAGTATTTCTTTAGAAGAAATAGGTACCTTAGCTGAACAAAACCACTTAATTTCACCCTTTTTTACCTGCACTGATATGTTAAAATATATAAAAATAGGGTTTGCTCCAGGCAATTTGCTTTATTCTATATCACCAGTGTAACTTCACTCCTTGGTCTCCCTAAGAACCAGTCACCTGTTGTCTGTCTCACTCTAAGAATCCTCCCCTTAGCTGCATATTCGTTTTCCAGCTGCCCTCGTTAGTAAAGGCTGTGAAACTCTATTTTCATAACATTTCTTGAAAGATCTCATGAGTAGGACAGCTGTTTAGCAGCATGCTTGATCTGGAAGTTTCAACTATCATTTACATTCAGCCAGCTCTTGGGTGTAAGAAGAAAGAGAATACTACTNAAAAAAAAAAAAACAACAAAAACCACCCAAAACAACAACACCAACACCCCCCCCACCCGCCCAATTATTAGAAAAATAATGCAAAAGCTTTCTAACAGCTGTCTTTAAATCTCTTGCAGTAGCTAATTGCTGAATTTATTCAAATGCTTTTTTTTCCCACACACACATTTAAATCTTTATTTACTTGACAGATTACGTTGTATGTAATTACACATTTTCTGGTAAAAGACAGGCACATTACAATTTCCATTTAGAAATAGAACTAATGCAGAAAAAGGTGAAACTACCAGCTGAGGTCATGAGCAACATGGATTCATCCCAGTTTGCATATGAAAGAAAAATCACAGCATAGAAAGTACTGCAAAGCAAATGGGGAAACATATGTTACAAGTGGGGTAAGGAGTCACAGGTTTTCTCTGATGTGGGGTTTTCTGGATGTTCTCCCCAGCTCTTACAGATTTTATTCTTTATCAGCTTGTAAGATTCTTTCCTACTATGCAATAGAATGTGCTAATTGTTGCTTCATGTGAGATTTACAGTTCAAATCAAAAATTTAAGATTACTTTTGCTTTATTTTTCTCTCTTTATAATCTGTACACATGAATACTCAAGAAAGCAGTGTTTGGCAAAAAATTTCTTACTCCAGTTAACACTAAAAGCAATAATCAGGGCAGAGATAAAAAGATATAATTGCAACATTCTTGTTAAAATAGTCTATACTGATAAACATAGCCAGAAAAATTCCCAGTTCCCAAAAGCAGCTACTCAGCAGCATCAATTAATAATGGCAGAGACTGGCAAAGCCATCTTGTTGATGAGAGTGCTCAAAAAATCTAGGGATGTTTTTTCTCACTCCCAAAAGGCAGTCTCTCACATGCACATCTGGTAAGTGTTCTACACTGAATAATCAGCCATGGTGATAATTGCATCTGCATAACCCAGCACTAACCCTGCTGTAGAGAGGTGTCAGTCCCTTCCCACTGGTGGGAGGGCAGTTTTCAAAGAAGCTGTGTCACCATCACTATTGAAAAATACAATCACACGGAGCATTCTACTCAGAGGTTGTTGATAGTCAATGAAAAAATATAATCAAAGCATTTTTATGATTCTAGTTTGCATTTTTCAGTGTTTTCCTGCCTTTGTGAAGCTCATTAAACTGTTTAAAATAAACAATTAAAGGGTATTGAATATTCATTATTCTCTGTACAAAAAAAACCCCATTGCCTGCAAATGCTGCAACTAATTACATATCTGTCTTTTAACATTAAACTGCTTTTGACTTTTTAAAAATAAAATATTTCTTTAAAAAAAAAAAAGACAGCAACTGGACTTGCTGTTTATTAAACAGTAAAGGTCATATTGAGTAATATTCTAGAGGGGAAGAGCATATAAAACTCTAATATTATCTAAGAAAAATCTTACAATGTAATAGATCTCTGCTGAAGTCTACTTATGGTAATACAAAAAGGAAAGTTATTGACCATTTATTCTAAAGTTTTATATGTCTTACATGAAGCACCTTGCCTCCACTTTATCAATCAGACCAATATACCGATTACCTATTTAAAAAGTACCAGTTTAAAAGGAAACTAAATTTCCAGAGACTTCCAGCACATGGGAATTTCATTATCCTCAGAGTAATCTGCAGGTTCTGCTCTAATTAAATGTGAAACAGAGTCGAGCCACATTTCAGTCACTCAGATATTGAAAATTTTACTTCCATGTCTGAAATTATGGAATGTTTGTTGGTGAGACTTGGACAATGGAAAAATTTGAGATTTAAATGCACTCCCAGATTCCAGTGGGTCAGATCCAAAAGTACTCTAAGATTTTGCTGAATTGTGTTAAAAATATGAAAGGTGCCAGATGCAGAGAGGAATTTTGAATCTCATTATTATCTGCTATTTAAGAGCTAATAAGATAAAATATCTTTAACAATACAAAATTACCACTAATCATCTTACACATGCAAAAATGCAGACTAAAATATTATAAATGCTAAAAATCACACAAGTGGAACCAACAAAAAGTGCAAGATTCTCAACTAATATATGAGAATGAGTCCCAGAATAAAAATAATAATAAGACCATGCTGGTTTCTGTCTGCTGAACAGCTGACCCAACAACATTCAGCATGAATATCAGAGTACAAGTCATGCAGAAAAGCAAAACAAATTAATGCTCTGTTTCATACTATACTATCCTGCTCATTTCAACAACAATGCCAGAGCAGCTCCATTGCTACTTGCAAAACAGTCTTTAATAAACTCAGTTTAAGACTCTGCTAGAGCAGAAAACACCAATATTGCCACACCGAAAACCATATTTTAGATCTAATCTGTTTTGTAAAGAAATTATTACAGCTTCATGGAGAGGGCACTTGTCTTATTGCCATGCCTACACTCACAACTCCTCTGCTGCAAGACCTTGGAAAGCTGCTTCACACCTCCCTGCCATTGTTTCTCTTGGCATCATCTTCCATTTGCTCTCTATTAGGACTGTGAACACTTCAGGGCTTGAATTCTTTACAACGTCCTTGTACAGCATCTGTCACAAAAAAAGCCCCTGTCTTACTTGAGCCTGCAAACACTACTGCAGCACCAATTAAAAAAATATTAACACACTATTGTACAAGTAACTTCAATCTGCCAAACAGCTAAATAGCAAATTTTGATTAAAAAACAAAAAGTCCTACATGGTAAGTGTTTGAAAAACTATTGTAGTCAGAATAGCAATTTGAGATAAATTGGTTTCCCTCTCAATCACTCTTTTCTACTTGTTTATTCAGTAAGTTGCAAATCCAAAGGATGGGTCCTACTGCTCATCGCATCAGTGTCACCAGTGTTTGATGTCCATTCAAAACTGACCAAAGTTTTAGAATGCAGCTTTCATTCAAATAATTTTCTTTTCTCTTTACCCACTGTAAATCCCAATTTTTCATTCCAGTGGGAAGAGGTATCTGGCACATGAATGGACTTTGTATAGGCTGAGAGAGAAAATAAATACTTTCAGGTGTTTATTTCAAGAAGAATGAAGCAATTTAAGCCAACCTGTAGTGTTCACTAAAGTGACTTCCAACTAAATGAAATTACCCGATTTTTTTCAGTCTGATTTTTTTTGTTTTGTTTCTGTACTGAAAAGACCAACACTTTCCCAGATCAAAAGATTTTATCATGTTCTCTTACATCAGCCAGAAAAACAAAGGAGCTGACAGAATAAGAGCAAAACGTGCCTGATCTCCTTGAATAAACAGTATTATTAGAAATAAATATGTTAGTTCCAGTTGTTCCTCATATTAACCAACAATAACATGCTCATTTCTTGAAACAGAGTGTAATTCATGAGAAGTTTCCATATTATTCCACATAATATAAAAGAAAACAATACAAATGTGAGAAAAGATCTGCTGACAAAGCACAGAAACGCAGTTAATCATATAACAATGCCTTACATAAAAGACACACTGTGTAATAAGAAATAGAAAATACAAAATGTATATTACTTATATTAATATGGTCAAAGGAAGCAATATAGCCTTGACATATCATACAAATTTGGATTGCTGAAAAGATGTATTTATAATCTGCATTTTATGAAGCACTTACGCACTTATGTTAAAAACCAGAATAGATATTTACTCCTTAGATGAAACCACCAATTAATTTTGAATAGGTATACACTTTGCACACATTCACATCATAATTCTGACGTGCAGTGTGGAGAATTTTTACTGAAGTAAGCTATGTTAGTGGGACACTACACATTATTAAGGGTATCCATTCAGTTAGTGGTTTTCTACTCTACAGCTCCCAAGTTCATTATAAAACTAAAGGATCTTCTGAGGTCTGCTTTAAAATGGAATAGTAGTAGTAGTAATAATAATAGCTTAAGCTACTGGCACAACTGATGCATTTTTCTGTAGGTACAAAAGAAGGAAAATAAAGAAGACTTTTTTTTTTCTCTGACAGAGTGGAAAGGAAGCCAGGCATCTTTCCCATGCTAAACATCCACATTCTCATTCCAATGAGTAACAGCCAAAGCAAAGTAACATTCGGTAGCATTAGCAATAAACCTCAGAATCATACAACCATTTGCCTTTGACTTAATTGGTTTCTTCTGTAAGAATTAAATTGTATTTTCCTCACAGAAGAATGTCTTTCTGAATTTTATGGCAATCTGATATTAGTATTCAAATCCAACAACCCCTCCTGGGCACAGCAGAATGACTCCTTCTATTTTAGCACAAGAAAACACAATGCAACCTCCAAGTGTATATTTTCACTGGGAGAGGGAAGATAGCTCCAAATAAGCCGGAGAACAACATGGTAATATTATATTCCATAATAACATTAATATTTAAAACAAACAGGAAGGAAACTTGCTGAGGTACAGACTCCACTCAATCTGCACTTTTGTTTTGCAGCTTTACGCATCTGAGCAGCCACAGCTCACCTGTGGAGTCAGGGTGATGTGTTCAGATGCATTCCTGGAACACCCAGGTCAGCAGAGCCCGTGGCAGAGGCTCTCAGCCTGCATTCCCCGAGGCCATGGGACACAGTGCATTTTGACCCAAAGACTGCACAAACACTGAGTCTGAAGCAGTTGGACTTCTGCTCCATGAACTGAAACACAATGCCACTGTCTCCTCCTTGGTATCTGACATTCTCATTAAAATCTTCACACAACAAGCCTTACTGCATAGCAGCTCATAACTTTTTTGGCTAGAATTTGCCCAATACTGAACATAATAATTAAACCTTGACATCTGTAATTTTTGCCAACCTTCTGTAGCTTCTTCCATGTGTAAAACTGGTTTGTTGCAACTTTCTGCAAGTTATGTTCTGGCTATTGCTATAGACAGGAAACATGAGACAATTGAACATAGAAATTGCACCCAGTATATTAAACCACCACATGTTCCTCATGAGCTCTCTGCTATTTCTCTTTAATAAATAGTCTTTCATGATTAAATATATGCAGAACAGGACTCAAGATTAAAAAGGATCACTAATTCTCAATTTCTTCAGAAATCAAATCCCCAAAAGTGCCTCTCCCAAGAAACCAGGAGGTACAAATCCTGTTGTACCCACATTGCTACCTATTAGTGACTGTTCCAATGTAATTACTACACTTTCTCAAACACAACTGCTACTTATTTAGAAGAGGAATTTGTTATGACATGTCAGGGCAAAGTCCAGTAAAAGGAAGAATCCAAGAGTTCATCAAAGAATGCATTAGCAAATAATAGTTTTGTACCCCTGTTACAGGCATGCTCAGAAAACAAGCTAACCAAAGAAAACAGATAATATTTAAGAAAAGGGAACAAGCCTGGCTCACAGAATAAGTTTGTTACAACAAAATGCTGCCATCAACACATAACTCAAGATGGTTTGGACCCAATTTTCAGGAGGTACGGTATTGACCCAGGGAAAATCTGTCATTTAATGGTTGGCTGCCCACAGCATGCACAAGTGGATTGTACCAATGCTTCAGTGCATTTGCTAAGTGCTTGTGCTGAAAAATCTGTTGGAACACTTTTATTTGAGAACATGTATTACAGGATTAATACATGGCCAACAAAACAACAGCAAATCTAAAAATCAGATTCCTGTGACATTAGGCAGACTAACTGGCAGTCCTCCAGGGCAAGAGCCAGGTCTGGCAGACCATGAACACCCAACCCTTCAGCTGCCACTGCCAGCTTTGGCTGTAAGGAATAAGAGAAACAGCCCTTAGGAGCTCCATTACGACTGTCAAGATGCTGCTTCTAGACAGACTCAGGTATTATAAACTTGCCCAGTTCCACCTCCAGAAACAAAATACAGCACTAGAAGGAGTTACTCTCAAAATATGTTGAAGATGAAAAACTGACACCTCTGTCACTACAAAATCCAGTGTCTACTCAGACTCAGAAACGTTTGATATATAGGGTAACAGAAGGGATCTCAGTAAACCCATCACCAGACTGTCCCTCTTCTAAAGCATTCAGCTAAATTCACTTAACAAAAACAAGTTGTACTTTGACATTAACACTGCTGCTTTGATAAACCTGGGAAGTAATTTAGCGAGTGCCACAGGTGGAACAGAAACCACTCAATGAATACGCTTTATATGTTAATGATAATTAAAATCAACAACATTGTGTCTTCTGGGAGCAACCATTTTGCCATTATCCATCACATCCCTTTTAATATTTTACCTTTAGAATGTCTGACAAAATGTTCTAATATAGAGAATACAGTAATGAGCCCTGTCCCACATTCTACTGTTTTCAGGAACTGTAGAATTAAAAAACTTCCTTTCTATTTCTCCATGAAGTTTGGTATTTTACATAATGTTTCAGTCATACTATGTCTGACATTTTCCCCCACAGCAGCTTGTATTTGTATTTGTAATCATTGAAAAAGAACTGCTGCTTACAAGAGGTTAAATGGTTACCATCACAGCCTTGTTTTTCTAGCAGGAGTTGGGGAAATGCAGCCATTTCAGAAGAAGCAGTTTTGGGAACATTGGAATCATTGGGGTTGGAAGGGACCTCAGAAATTCTCTAGTCCAACCTCAGGCTGCAAACAGAGTCAAAACTCAGTTCCCATAACACTGTCCAAAAAGGGACTTTTTGTAAATAAGCAAACAGTACTACTACTGGAGTACCATAAATAGTATCATGTAACTGATATAAATGGTAATTATTTCAAAGCATAACTACAAGCCAAATTCTGCATTGTTTAATTTTTAACTGTGTATTCCCAGATCAAGATATTTTTGATTTGCTGGTAGGTTTATCTTTAGTTATGAATTTCCAGAAGTTTTAGTATTTACCTTGTTAAGGGTTTATATTCACAAGTAACTGGTATCTGTTGCAATTCTTTTTACATGGATCTTAAAAAAATATTTTCTTGAAAGATTTGTGTCTAGATTTATAGGCACACACAAAATAGAATCTTAACAATTATAAATAATAACAAAATAAATAATAAAGCTTTAGAAAAATGAGGAGGTGTTTGATGTTATAGCTGAAACATATCTATGTAACTATGCCAGATGTATTTAGATGTGCACTACATCACAGTCTATGAGAAATGTTTCCTTTTGAATAGTGGTCACCAAGTATCCAAAGCCAGCCAGGAGGAGCCATTAGGCACAGTAACTCCAGGGGAATTTAGACCAGAAGACTCAGACTTTTCATACCTTCTGAAAGGTAGAATTTTATGAGCATTAACTAGGATATATGACAGTCTCCAAGATTTCTATTTAACTAGCGAATTCAAATGGGCTTTGGGGATGTTAAAGTAATTAACATGCAGTCTGTTTCAATAACTGCTCAGTGGTGAAAATCTAAAGTTTGGAACCATACTTTGAACAACTGAACTCAACACTTGGTTAAACCAAAAGACAGCACAGCAATGGTGAAGATCCTTGGACTCAGCCTAAACCAAACTTTTGTTCATCATACATTCAGCTCGTCAAATAAGACTGTAATGAAAGGCTAAAAGACATTTTTGGAATGTTATTTTATCATTTGTTTTAAAAATTCATGTGTTTACAAGCTATCAATGTACTAAAAGATCCACTGTGTTAAGCTTTCAGCAATACCTAGAGGATGCAATTAAGCTTGTACTCAATTTTAATTTAAGTATGGAAGATTTATAATTTTTTTAATTGTTACTGTGTTGCCTGTTTACTCATGAATTTGCTGAGGGTGCCATAGAAAATACTGAGGCAAGTACTACATTAATTATTCTAATTATACTCATTTTTATTTTATGGATAGAATGAATATTACCGTGAATTTCTTGTTGTAGTTATTTAAAGTTGTCTTCCTCTGGCATGAATACTGAGATACTTTTGTTGCAGTAAACGCTGTCATTTCTAATTCAGGTGTATTCAGAGAAGGAGACTGACATTGCTCCTGACAAGAAAAAAAAAAAAGGGTTGGTGGCACACACAGCAAATAGCTTAAAAATCAAAAAAATACATTTCATGAGCCCAAAATACAAACCTTTGAAGAGCAGGCAAGAAAATAATGATGGTCATGTCATCCTCCTAGGAAAAACATTCGATTTCACATTGGCTGCCCTGACAGTACCAGTTTATCTGGTGATTACTGAGATTTCTGATTTTCTGCACTAAGTTCTTCCAGGGAGTTTTCCCAGAAAACACCAGATTATTAAGTACAAAATTAGGGATATTGGATCAAAGAGAAATGCTCAAACAACAGACTTTTTCAGTCTGTAGCTAAATTCAGTAGCGGAAGAAAAATGTTGGTATGAATTGGAAATAGAATTTTGTTCCCTCTTGCAGGTAAAATGATAGAAAACTTTTTCCTTCTGATTTAATTCATTAAGCTAAATGTTCAATGTTGGAGTAATTTTAGAGTGAAGGAAACATTTATAAAGAGCTACAGAAGAGTAACCTCCATCCTTTTTTCACCCAACAGCCAGTGTTCACCTTATGATGTGGTTTCTCCCTTAGCCAGTCCCCACAGATGCTGACCCAATCCAGACATCATTTTCACATGTTCACCAAAGCAAGGAAAAGGAGCCAGATGCCAAAACTTGAAATGGCATTTCCTTATCTCCAGACTGCCTCCATGCTCATTCACTTTTCACCTAATTTGGCTCCATGCAAAACAGACCAAGAGCATACAGGTCTGCAGGCAACCCAACCCTGAAGGATGGGAAGGGAATTCTCTTGAAAGGCAGGATTTAGAGTCATATCCCCATTGGCAAAAGAGTCCTGAGCACAAGTCCCCAACATGTGAGTGTCCTGACCAGGGAGCACCCTGAGAAAGCCAAAGTGAGATTGCCTATCTGCTGCTTTACATATCCAGCCTTCAAGTCCTTCACTTTCTTTAATCTGCCAAATCTGAAATACTTCAGAAGCATGTAGTACCTTCAGCAGTTCTCTGCATTTTTTTGCTCTTGATCCTTTTGTTTGAAAACTTTTAGCAGATGTGTCAAAAACCTATTGCATTGCACTACCCAAAAGCAACAGGAAAAGGGTTCAACAATAACAATAAAAAATATCATGAAGACACAAAAAAGAAATTTTCTCACCAATAATACAATGATGAGCCTTTTCTCTTCTGTATCCCATCACACAGACAAAAGGTTAGCAAACATATAAGCATGCATATACCTTCATAACCACACCCCCAAATATAATTTCATGTTAAATTGCCTGATACAAAGCAGTTAAATAACAGTATTCACACACACACAAAAGGTATTTGCTTGCACAACTAAAGGAGCAGTGAATTATGTGGTGGTTTTTACAGCATACACTGAAAGGAAGAAAGCTATTTTATGTGTAAGACAAGTCTTGGGAATAACCAAAATGGTTTTCAGTCAAGACAACAACACAACTCATCCACTTTTGCACACATTCATGAATTATATTTTAATTGATTTTAAATTATATAAACTATGATGGATTAGTGCTTATATACTGCTTGAAATGATAGCACCAGCTGCAAAGATTGTGAACAAATGGAATGTTACTAAATAGAATATTTAATAAACTGTTACTCTCATTAGGACTAAGACACATGGGGAACAAGAGCCCTACATGGAGCAATACCTGGTACTGTGGAGGAGGGCAAAACCAATACAGGAGATCTATGCTTTTAGGAGTGTGATAGACTGGACCTAAACCTTCTGTTCCTGCCTTAGCAGAGATACTTGAGCATTTTCCTTAATCTGCAAGAGTTATGCATTTAGTTAACTGGACTTGATTATACGTAACAACAGGAAAAAACTTTGTCTAGAAATTAACAGCAAAAACATCTGGCAAACAATAATTATACAGTCTGATTTGAAGTATAGAAGTGATCTATCAGTAGCAGAACATGAGAAGTATTGATACTGCTTTTTGGTGGGAAAAGAAGATGCAGAAGAAATTGTACAGATTACAGGACAAACCTAAAATTCCATCAATAGCAATTACAGTGTAGAATGAGGAATCCTGGAAACTCATTACATCAAAAATAATTTCTAGTACTGGGAAGAAGCAACTACAGAAAAGAGAAAAATGGCAAAATATAAGTACTAAAAATTCCTCTTTTTTTCTCCAGATAACGCAACATTAAAATGAAATTATAGTACACTGCACAGGGACAACCACTGAAAAATATCCAAATGTGTTGGTTACTTAATCACTAGAGCTAGTCAGAGTTTCTACCCCACGTCCAGGCTGCAGTGAATGTCACTTTCTACTCCTTCACACTGACATTTTCCACATGGCACAAGCAGGCAAAACAGCCTGTACCACTAACATCAATTTGTAAAGCAGACAGACTTAGCTGCAGAATGAATCTTGAGGGGGACTATTTTGCTCTTTGTCAAATTATTTTTTGATACACCAAGAAGTATAATGACATCGGGAAATAATGAGAAAATGAAGCAGCAGTGAAAGAAGCACACAGAGAAACCAGCCAGCAGCTTTGTAAAGCCCAGCCAGCACGGACCAAATAATAAAGTCCTCTGATATCCAGCATTTTATGAAGAGAAGGCAGACAGTTTATAAGTTTCATTTTTATTTCCTGAGAAACTCTGACTGTCAGTATGAAGGATTTCTTCCATTACTTACAGCCTCCCTCTCTCACAAGGAAACGGTGAGATGCTCCAGTAAATGTTAAATGTGTGCTGCCTGACACAAGATAAGACAAAGAATCGAAAGATGGCACTTTCTTTCCCTAATGTGGAGAAAAATCCTTTGTTCACATAAATAAATATCTTTTCCTTTTTAGGGAAAAAAAAAAACAACCAAAAAGAAAAACTAAAAAAAAAAATCAAAAAAACCCAAACAAACTAATTAGCTAACAACTTCCAGGTTCTGACAGAGGAAAAGGCAGAAGAGTTCTTAAGGCTGCTGAGTGTACAGTGACCCTTACAGATCTCTTCCTCTCTTTTATCCCTCTGAAAGCCTCCCCTCTGCCTCTTTCTCTTCCATAACCCAGGAAACATCACTAGTTTCTAGCACGTGGGGATGCCCTTGTGGTCGTACCAACATCCACATCCTGCTATTGTCAAGGACACCCATCTGCTTGTGGTGGGAAAGGTGTCTCTGGAAAAGGGCAGACCTTTGCCAGAGAAATATTTTGCTTCTCTTTCAAAGCAGATATTTGGCTACCATATTTCCAAAACCTATTAAATTAAATGTTGGTTACTAACCCTAAAAGTCAACTGTGACCAAATGAATCAATAACAATTCTGACCATCTTAAATCTGGTCAACCAACCTTTTATTCTCTATAAATCACTAACATCAGAGCATCTCTCGGATCATTCGCAACCACAGAAAAAGGTACTTCAATGACAACTGTAATTAGGGTGTTAGCTAATGATCTGTATCTCAGGCTTTATTCCCCTTGTTTTGCATGGAGAAGGGCATTTCTTTTTACTGATTCAGTAAAAGAAATGTCCTGAATGAAGAACGACCTACCAAATAGGCTACTGTGGGATCTGAAAGAGAAAATCTTACTGCTATTGATATTAATGGGAATTTGACTACAAAACTACACGGAGATAAGATTTCAACCAAAACATTCCCTCACTACAATCCATTCCTTTTTCTTAAAAACCTTCATGATCTAGCGTGAGTTCAAGGTTTGCTAATTCACTTTCTTTTCACATTTTACAAGTCTGACATAACGAACCAAATTTGTCTTCAGTGAAATTCCAATTAAATTGCATTATGTATGAGTTTGGTCTAGTACTTAAAAAGAAAATTAACCTTTACTTCAATCTTTCCTCACTTCTCAAGGCACAAAAAAGAATTAGCATGGTGACACTGCAACAATAAGATTATTTTTAAATTTGCTACACTCCTAGAATTCTTGTTTTCTCCTTGTTTGTTTTACAAAATGTTTATTACCATAGAGCAACTATATAATTAAGATTAGTCTTAACTATAAGCTTTAAAAAATAACAGTATAGCTGCCACTGGCTTCCTTATTGTACACTACATTTATTAGCATGAAATCTTTATGTTTCAATAAAAACAGAAGCTCTTACTTGCACAGTCAGTCTCAAAGTATAATAATGATCTCCTGACAGCGCTGATAACTTTTTCAGAAGCTTATGCTACAGCAATATTCCAAAAGGAGTTTTATATAAAATAAAACTAAGGCAGTTGCCTTCTCATTGACTTAAAAAAAAAAAAAAATTAAAAAAAAAAAAAAGGAGAAATTTTGGAGAAAGATGAAGGCATTTCTTGCTTTGAAAAGAAAAAATTATGAAAACGTATCTTCTGAGCTCTCTGAACCTATAGGTCTCCTCACACTGCTGAAATTAAGAATGTACATAAAGGGTAAATTGGTTTACTTTTAATGTTGTTCTGAAACATTGCAGGAAGGTTCACAGGATTTGTTTATGGTTTTGATGCATTTCTTGTTTAGAGAACTTCTTTGCATTCCCTGTATTTATATTTTTATGGTCTATAAGATAAAATAAAGCAGTAGTTACAAGGCTTACTTTCGGGGGTGTTTTTCTTTTTGTATTAATTTCTTTGATCTGTTCTCCCTCCAGCAGATTCACTGAAAATATTGTAAATTTATTGCAAAATATATCATTGGAAGGATTTCAAATATAAACACACATTCTATCATGGAATCATGCTGAGTTGGAGAGTGACAGCTCCATCTGGTGTATTCATTCCCCCCTCCCCCAAGCCCAAACTGTTATTAAACAGTAATTCTTATAAGTAAAAACCTGGAAATTAATTTCTGGCTATGAAAATGATACATGACCGGAAAAAAAAAAAATCAAGAGCTACCGTTTTTATTGGGAAAAAATGGTATTTATGAATCATTTTTCATAATCTAAATACCAAGATGAAGAAGCAGCAAACAGTTCAATGTTGCTGTTAAATATTCAGGCATTCTGTGCCTCTTGGGAGGGCACATGCTGCACATCCTGCCATGGTTCCAGTGTGGTCACAGTTCACACAGAGCCTAATCCAGACCCCTGGGAATCAGCAGGAATCCCTCACTTCACTTCAGAGAGCTTTAGATCAGACCTGTGGTTCTCCTGACATATGAATTAATTCCTTTGCTGGTGCACATTAAACCCACCACCGTGAGGCTCAGGTGGGTGCAGAACGAGGGAACAGCTTCACCCAGCTGCAGTGCAGGGCCTATTTCATGGCTCAGTGGCACGAGCTGGGCATCCCCACCAAACCCCCATCACTTACAGTCTGTGCTGAGGTACTGAATAGCACTGCTTCTCACTGCACTTCAATCTGAGAAATTAGCAGATAATTTTGTCAGATATAGACCAGAGCAAAACATCATCATCCATTGCTACAAGGTCAAACACCACTCATCAAATAAGCAGCCTGCCATTTACAATATCCTCTGGCTTACAGCTTCCATTGAGAGATAATAGAATATAATAAAAGGTTTTTTCTCTTAGCACAATTTTACTTGATGATGCCAAGTCTGTAAACTCATGTCCATGGACTACAGTAGTTTCCTTTTTACTGGTCCATCCAGGGCCCAGCTGTTAGCTGATCAACCTGCTATAGTCAAAGTTGTAATATTTTTGCATTGTTTTGAGGAGGCCAAGAGGAGGCCATCAAGAGCCCATTGAAATGCACTGCTCTCACTGGGACATTTATCATGACATTGGTGTATTTAAGCAAATACCACAAGTACCAGCACAGTGACAAGTGCTTCATGGATGGATATTGCAGGGAGAGCTGGGGCTGTTCAGCCTCTTAAAGCTCCAGGAAGACCTAAGAGCAACCTTCTAGTAATTACAGGGGCTACAAGAGAGCTGCAGGGAGACTTGTTATGAGGGCACAGGACAAGGTGATTTGGCTTTATACCAACAGAGGAGAAATTTCAATTAGATATACAGAAGAAATGCTTTTCTGTGAGGGTGTTGACACACTGGAAGAGGTTGTCCGGAGAAGTTGTGGTTGCCCCATCCCTGGAAGTGTTCAAAGCCAGGCTGGATGGGACTTCAAGCAACCTGATCTTGTGGAAAGTGTCCCTGCCCAGGGCAGAGCAGTGGAAGCTGGATGATCTTTAAGGTCCCTTCCAGCACAAACCATTCTGTGACTCTGTAGTACCACTTTGTAACCTGTGATGACACAGGAACTCAGCATTATCAGACACTGAGAGAGAAGGCATGGAAGGTGTTTTTAATCTATTAAAAATGTGTGAATTACTCATAAATTTTAGAGAAAATTTTTTTACATTCAAAAACTTTATCACAACACAATTATATATGTTTTAGGTTAACAAAAAATCAAACCCCAGCCATTCATTTTAAGTAACACTATTCACACGACAGGATCTGTCTTACCATGAGACGGTACTTCATTTCTGAATCAACGGGTCTTCCCGCCTCCATGCAGGCTGTAAACCAGGAGATATCCAGTAGTTCAAACCTAGAGCTGTCACCCACAGCCTGTCCCTTCAGCCAGTCCAGCACCTCCAGGTAAGAGTTGTTCTCAGCCACAATATGAGTGACAGAGTCACTGCCAAGAAGCACACAAAAAGTTTTCTTTTTTTTTTCCACTGAATCCAACTGTACACAGACAGAGAGCTGTTCTTTCCATATTTACTTACCCTCCACTTCCTGAAAATGGTAGTGTACATTGTACCTTAGGATGTGGGAAGCACTTAAGTTTTCATATCACCATATATCTATTCCAGTCACTGACTCTGCCTTGAGGAAAGACTCCAGTCTGACAGCTCCTCTAAGTGCAGCATTTTCTTTCCTGAAGGAATGTTTACCTTCCACAGATATTAACCTAATACACGTTCTGAGCAATTCTGAAAATATTTAACCTACACAAGCAGTACCATAATTAAAAGGCTGCTTGACAACACCTGACAGCCTCTTCGCAACATTCCTCACCCATGAGTGAAAGCTTTGCAACATTAAAAAGTCAGGTAGAAATAATTACTTAAAACTTCACAGCTAGTAATACCTTTTTTGGATATTTAAGTTTTCTGTACTTACATGAAGCTGTTCAAATGGCATTGCCAAATGTTCATGAATTAAATCTTATGAACTACATGCTCCAACTAAACATCACTTTCTTGCTGCTAAGCCAGTCTATGGTTTAGTGAATATAAAATTTAAAATTTACAGCTTGAATTGTTGTTCAATACGTTATTTGGTGCACATTGCCTAAAAATACAATTGCAAAATGCTATTGCAGTAAATTTGGGTTGTTGTACTTGAATAACATTGGAAAGGATCACATGATTAAAAAGACACACTTCTGCACCTGTCACATTTCAAGAAAAGATTACATGCTTGCTTAGGATGACCTGTAAGTTTCCATCTGGCCAAGTTTCCAACTGCTGATGTTTCTCAGCAAGTTTAGAAAAACAAAGTCTTGGTGGGAAATTCTGAATGATTCTGAGCACTCCCGCTCCCCACACAGCCCCCATGGGGACTGTCGCACACACAAAAAACATGAGAGAAAGGAAAAAATTCTTCATTTCCATGAACTTGTAGGACCTGGGTATCTCCAAAACATATTCCAACATTAATTTCTATCAGGTAACAGATTCCTAAACTTCTTGCAGGAAAAACACAGTCAGTGTCACTATTTGACACTATTTTTATACAAATAAAGCTAGCATTGGAACATAAATTGTCTTGATGGCTGCCACCTCCATGTGAAAGCCTCTGTGACTTTCTGCTAGCCCATGCTGGTGACAGCCTTCGGCACACACAGTGAATTTCCAGTGGACCTGACAGATTGCTCTGCAGCCCTTCTGTAACGCCTGCAGAAGTTAAACCTTCAACCTGTCAAAGCAGGGAGGACACCCCTGGTGGAGATGGCTGGTTAGCAAGGACTCCAAAATATGTGCTGTTAAAGGCAGACTGCACAACCTTTCAAAGCACATTACCTTCCAGATGAAAATCCCTTTCCGTATCCCTGTGATCCTTATTCATACAAGTAATCACCAATTTCATTAAGTCATGAAATCACAATCACAAATACTGGAATCACTCCATAGGAAACTTATCAAATAATTCTCTTATGCAACAAACATACTGCATCGTGGAAATATAAGAGAGGTACTGAAAGGACTGTGCTTTAGAAATGTGAAAACTATCATACTATAGCACAGTTTTTTTTCTCTTCATATAGTGGAACTTGTAAAGCAGAGTCCATTGAAAAAGAAAAAATCCCAATTTATTTTTTTCTACAGGATTACAAACACAGATTAAATGACTCTCCATGAAATACTGTTGGATTTATTCTTATTATTTAACCCTGCTAGATTCTACTTTAATTAAACTGTCACATCTTTATACTCGAGTAAAAAAAAAAAAAAAAGTTAGAGACATACAACTTCTGCTTCCTGTGGTTTATTTCACTTCATATAAAATATTCATATGTTATGTATTTGTACCAAGCTGCAGATCTGGGAACTTTGCCATAACTATGCTCACAGCAGCCGTTTGGCTGCTGTGCTCCAGTTTCCTCTCATACCTGTACAGCTGTGCAGTTTTCTCCACACAGAACATAACAAATTTAGCATTTCCTCCAGCATTTTCAAAGACAAACATGAAGAGTTAAATAGTTTTGTTTTATCCAGTGGCAGCTAAGATGATATTAAACATAACACCTGCTTCATACAACTTACAGGAAGTCTGAAATACTGGCAATAAATATCTGTGTGTCACAGCTACCCAGATAAAGCGTTTACACAGCCCTCTACAGATTATTCATGTAGGATTCAGAAGAGCACTCTTGATTTCTTTTTTCCCCCAAGAATTCAATTAGTTTTGTATCAGATGCTAATTGCCTACTTCTGTTCAATACCTGCTTGAATCTTGCTTTACAAATTATTTCACCCTCCCTTCTTCCTCAGGCTTTCAAAGTTGATGGGATTGAAAATAAATCTGTGGAAATAAGCTTTCATAGGGAGGACCCGGTAGTACACCATCTTCGCACAGATCCAGAGAAAAAAATTAATACTTGGGTTTCTTCCAGCTTTTCAGAGAATCTGTATAATGATGCAGCTCTTGGAAAACTGCATAATGACATAACCAACACTTATGTAAAGCACTGTTTGGAGGAAGGCTTCTTTCAGAATGAGTTGTCTTACTGAAACCTGACAAATCTGGAGCTGGAGTATATTTTCCCTCTCAAATGACACATCTATGGTATTTTACTGCAAAGTTTTTTCTCCAGTGCTCTTCTAGATTGTACCAAGGCATTAGCTGATAACTTTGAGACTCACATCAGGGTAAAAAGATTAAATACTGTAATACCAGAGATGATGTAGACAACTGCCCCCCTCAACCAATCACATTTTCCATTCCTGTATATTTAATTTTTTTTCATTTTAGAAATTGGCCATTAAATTTCGATTAATCTTAACCTGAGTTCAAAGAGGAAATAAACAATGACTGATTTAGATGAGCTGAAGACACAATTCACATGCAGACACATGAAAATTGGAAGATTCAAGATAAATTAGAAACACACATTTTGAAAAACTATAAATTTTGCTAAGGTTTGTGATTTCCCTGCTCTCTGCCCAGGAGACAATAGAAATAAGCCACATACTGGGAACACCCACTGAACTCCTGAAACATATTTATAATGGGAAGAGCCAAGTATACCCACCAAAAACACAGGCAAAAACTTCAATCATGGTCACTGGTATGACTATATATATTGAATTAGAATGCTTCAAACAGCATTGCTTACTACATGCTATTTCAAAACATATAAATATTTTCCTACCTTAGCTCACTTTCTACTCTGAAACCTTTTCTTCTTCCCAGTTCCATCAAAAACATCTTCCTGGTCTTCCCCATCTTCCTCTGCATAATATAAATGACAATGTTACTGAATTTTATTTCATAACTGCAGGAAAGCTTCGGGGAATGCAACTCTTTCTGTCCCTTCCTCTGGGAGATTACAGCTGGAGCTTTGAACCTATCCATGATGCAAGGTAGAAGTGCTTTCACTTGGGTAAAATAAAGGTAAAAAGCCTTCTGCTGGGAAACAGCTGTATTTAATGTCACCACCCACTGAAGAATTTTTCTTGTTTCCCCTCTGAAATCAAAAGCAGGTGCCACACAAGCAGAAACATCACTTGCTCTCTACCAGCTGGGACTTCAACAGAAACACTCCAGACAGGTGCAAAAATGCTTTTATTCCTTAAAACAGTCATTGCCTACAAAGACTTTATCCAAATAATATTGATCACAGCAAAATCATCTCAAAATTTCAACCAGGTCCTTAGTTGATTTAATGGCTCAGTTTCAACATTAATTTCTGCTTTCAAATCTTATTCAAATCTTACTTTTCTAAATTGCAGAGCACATTAGTTCAATAAATTATATTCCATTTACTAAAAAAACAAATTAATAAAAGAGAACTCATTACAGATGTGTTTATATATACCTTTGGCATGCATTGCCAATATTGCTCTCTGGTTTTGGCCCTGCAGTGCACTGCTACCGGTGGCAGTCACAGAAGAGAAAACATAAATAAAAAAAAGCTTTTTGCCAGTGACTTCCAAATAGCTACAGAGGAGACTATGAAAGCCATTTACATTCCTCATCTAGAGGAGGGGGTATTGCTTGTCACAGAACTACACAGAAGTTTTTTGCCAACGTCCCGTTGGATCCAGTTCCGTGTCTCCCTGAATTTCCATCAGAGCAAGGTGAGCACAAACAACCAGGTTTACAGCATCTGCATCTACTTTAGCACAAATCTACTTCAGTGGTAAATATTCCTATTCTGATGTCAAGCTGGATTTTTATTGTTATCCTAGCAGAGAATTTGGATTTTACCAGTCCTTCACAACACATCAAAAATGTTATATATTACAACTCTCCTTGCTCACATTCAGGAGGGGAAGCAAGGTGGAAAAATCCTTAAGTCAGATCTATCAATTATATTTTCAGTTATTTTATCACAGATGGATCTACAACCTGAGTTTCAGGAAAATGAGTCAAAACCTGTTTCCTGCAATTACGGCACTGAGTTTAAAATTAAATTGTAAAAGTATTTCTGACATTTTCTGAGCCCTATAGCTCTTGCTGCATCAACTGTACTATTGCAGATATAAAGAAATACTTTTTATCAGAATGGAAACTAACCATCAAAAATTAATATAGAGATTCCAGCTCTGGGGTCTTCCTGAGGCTATGAAGAAAATATATACATAGTGCAGTATATAGATTAGACTTCATTCATTTCTTCCCTTGCCTAAGGATAACCCAGAAGCCAAAATATCTATTCCTCTTTTGGATTTCTTACATTAAAATTGTCAAAATAAATCATTTCAAGGTTATTTTGAAATTATATTAGATATTTTCATAGGAACTGGAAAATGGACAAGCAGACTTTAAGAAGCTTAAGCAAAAGAATAGCAGCAAGGAAGCAAAAAAAAAAAAAAAAAAGTAGTGATGGCTCTAACGTTAAGGCTGAGCAATCTGTTTTGATTGTTCTATGTTTTTTTTCCTAGAGTATTAATCAACCATTGAACACTGGTCACTTCCCTGTTTATAGCCTTCCTAGGCTTGGTAAAACACTTTATCTCTAATCCCTACAAGGAATAATGTATTGGAGAACAGATTCTTTACATATGTTAAACAAAGTTTTATTTTATGTTATAATTAATTCAGTGCTCTAAAACATGTAAATATAATTTTCCCCAGTGTAACATCAATATGCTCACTGCCAGCAAAATCCTTCTGGCATGAATAACAAATTATTATTCCTTTGTGTTACTGTTATAACTCTTAAGCCAGATTTTCAAGGGTATTTAGGTGCCAAAAAGCTGCAAACAGAGACCAAGTGGGATTTTCAAAATATCTAAGCAATTTAGGCACTCGGGTCCTTTGGAAATCGATTTCTGGCTTTGAACCTAATGCAAAGAGATTTTCTCTTATAAACACAGTATAATATGAACAAGTCTCTGCCAATGATGCATTTTTATTAAATGCATCTTCTAAAATTAACAGGACTTCCATATCCCAGATGAGAGAATAACTCTCTCTCCTACAATATTATATCATAATATTTTTGACAGTACCACAGAAAGTAGAACATGCATTAGGGAGAAAGGAAATATAACAGGGAAAAAGCATGTCTCTTATTTATGACAAAGGAAAAGTATACTGTTATCCAAGTCATGACACAACATATGATTTGTGGCCTAAATCCACAGAAACTTGCAGAAATTTTCCATGTCATTACAGTCTCATGGAGTTCAGAGTATTTCACATTCCTTGAGGGAAATCCAGAACAAAATTTTATGTTCTCACTGTGGATTGGTTCTGCACACTATCTAAGGCAGAGATAAGAATGAGACACAAATACTGATGGCCATTTAAGTAAACATCTTCCATCACTTGTGATGTGGATGCCAACAACAGCATCCCAAACTCCTCAAACAGTGTTTCATACAGGCCTGAGGCCCAGGGTACTGATCAACTTCAAAGGGACGGTCTTTGGGAGGAAAAGTGCTGGAAAGTACAACTCCTCTGAATTTCAGTATTCACACATGCATTCACTGCACATTCTTGATTACTGTCAGTCTTTTAGTGCCTTGCTGTCATGTGAGCTGCACTGTAAATATTTTATAAACTAGTACTTGTCCATTCTTGTAGCTTTCATGAGGAGAATGGCAAAATTTGCTTTTAATACACAGACACAATCTGCTTACCTTCAGAGAAAGCATCTCTCAAATACCAACAATAAAAATCAGAGAAGTGATTGTTCGGATGCTTTCTTATTTCATGTAGGCTTAACAGCATCACATTATCACACAGTATTATTTCACAACGATTAATCTTCCTTGGCTTTTTCATTCAGTCATTTTCCTTCAGCAACTCAGTATTTTCCAGTGAAGAAATTAGTGGAACTTTTTTTATGCTTCTGGTATTTGTTTTTGTCTACATATTCCCCTCTTTGAATTCTGGCTGTCTTGGCTGCTAAGCATTTCCATTGTCATTTATACCTGTTCTACGAATCTCTCAGTGTCTAAAAATCACACAGCAGGCAGTTTTCCTGGTTTAAAAATGAATTCTCCCGCTTCCCTTTTTATAGTCTCAAGCTGCACCAGGGGAGATTCAGGTTAGACAGTAGGAGGAATTTCTTCACAGAGAGGGTGATTAGGCATTGGAATGAGCGCACAGAGAGGTGGTCAAGTCACCATCCCTGGAGGTGTTTAAAGAAAGACTGGATGTGGCACTTGGTGTCCTGTCTGCTTGACAAGGTGGTGTTCAGTCAAAGGTTAGACTCCATGTCAGAAGTATTTTCCAACCAAATTGATTCTGTGATATTTATATCCTTTGAACCACTAGAATATTTTTAGGGGGCAGCTCTGAGGTATAGGTGCTTGAATTACTCCAGCCAAAGATGATAAACTCTGTAAGAAGGCATATGACCGAGAATTTAAAAAAACTTATTAAGTTATAATACGCTTTGAATGTGCTTGCTTGGCTGTATGATGCTACTTGGCATACAAAGTAGACTTAGCGAGGAAACAAAATTTTGTAGTAGTTGTCATCAAATGTACAATATTTCTGATATATGCAGTCAAAATAGCTGATTTTTTTTTTTTTTGCTACCTAATTAAAGATGAAAATATGAATTAAAAGAATTTATTTGGCAACATCTCTCAAATCATACCAAGAGCTAATAGCTTGTTTAATTTACTGCATACACAGGTATTCTAGAAAGGGGTTTTTTCTAAACCCTTTCTGAAGAAACTAGGGAAGAGCAATGTCATAGTTCTGAATAATTAAATAGAGCAACAGGGTTCTCCCTTACAGCATGAGGAAAAGTAATTGGTGACGAATCCTAGCAGGAGCTACATCCTACTCACATCAATATGCCTATATTCCCTGGAAACTATTGTTTTCACTCATCCTTCAAGTCTCTCTGTTCAGTAACAAGGTTTACAATTGTTCTCTTTAGTTACTCTGCGTCTCGTAGTTGCTTCTCCTTGTTGTGATTGTTATTGGACTGTTCTTTGATTTTTGTGCTGGTACATCAATGGTTTTCTTTATACTGCAGTCTCATGAGAGCTTTGTGAACCTTTAGCAACAAGCAGAGATATATTTGCATAATCCCATCCATATACACGGTCCTTTGACAGTTATACATCTCTTCCAAGCATTATTTACAAAGGTACATCTGCCTGGATATTGAGCAGCATTTATTTAGCTGGTCACACTTATCTCACTGCTATTATTAAAGACATTTCCATTAACCAAGAAATACCGAGCAACCTTCCAGAGATGAGGAGATACACAAAGCAGGTTGCACAGTCTATATTCAGGCAGCTGTAAATACTATTTATCTCGACAAGAATTCAATAACATTTCTGTGGACATTTCATAAACTTCTTATATAACCATATAATACTAGAAATTAACACTGTTAAATTATAATAAAATTATAACACTCTTATAATAACAATTCTTATCAGTCTTTATCTCATAAAGAATATTTATGTGCTCTCCTGCTCCTCTAGTAGGACTACAAATAAAACATCTAAATTGTTCATGTATCTTCTTTTAATTAGTTGTTATAATAGTTGCTAGGTGGTACAACTGATGCACCTTGCAGCAACACTGCAGCATTTCTAGACCTATTTACATTACAGAACATACAAACAGCAGTATGCATGAGACTTATGCCTTCTACATTTACAGGTACTAAAGCATGATGCATTTAATAAAGATAAATGTACCTAAGCCAAAATAATGAAAACTGGGAAAAGGCTATGATTAACAGAAATCTTTCAACAGTACATTCAGTTTTGAGTAGTACAAAAAAGTTCCCACACCATCAGGCTGAGGATATGATCTGACCAAATAGTATAAAAGAGAGAAATAAGTAAGAATAAGGAATGTAGATAATGTTGTTGCTGAGGGTAGAAAAACTTTTGAATAACATTGTACAAAATATCCCCTTTCTTAGAAGTTTATACAAGTCAAACCAAGATAAATTTTATCTCAGTTTTTGGCTATTGAGCAGGAGGAACAGGTAACACCTAACAGCAGGGTGAGTCCTGACAGAGCTCTTTCTGCACACTCCACTGAAATTAGCTGTAGGAAAAAGAGCCAGCATCAGAGAAGCTGAAGGAATTGCTGATGAGGATTAGACATATCTTCGTGTTATCTATACAGAGAAAACAAAACAGATGTTCATCCAAGTGATGTGTTGTGAATTTTGCAGGTGAAGGAAAAATCAATTAGAAGCCTTTTTTTTTTTTTATCCTTGAAATTTGAACTGAAGGAAGCTGAAAAGCAGAGTGGAATGGAGCAGAATACTCACCTTTTTAATTTATTGAGGTTCAGTGTTCCATTAATGCAGAACTAATTACAGCAGAAGTAACCTAGCTGGGTAATTAATTCATAGCAGAAAATTCAGCATCAGGCAGAAGGATTTTTTTAACCCAAAACAGCTCTTGACACAGTTTCCACAAAAAGCATACTTTCTATTTCTTACTGACTTCACCTAATAATTTGGCAGCTGCCTGGAGTATCACAAAATACTTGCACATTTTTCATTTTGCAGTGGGGATTTGATGCTCTACCTTTAACTACAATGAAGGTTAATTTATTTCCAGCTGCATAAAAAATTATTTCTCCGATCTATTGGCAATTCTTTTTCTAGGCTATCTCAAGGTTTACTTCCATTGTTTCATCTTACAGAAAACTCAATATTACTAAGTCATTCAAAGTTGACTCAATAGCCCCTAGAAACTGTGTCCCAGTGTAGCACTGCATGTTTACTTCACTGTGAACATACATTGATTAATCTTTATTAAAAAAAGCCCTGTCCATAGAACATTTTTGAGAAGACAGACTTTAGAGTCCTGTTTGTTACTCTTTAAATGATAGGTCTGAGTCTCATGCCATTATTTTATGATGTACACCCACTTATTAGAGAATTCCATCACAAGTTTTGACACATTTTTATACTTTTCAAAGACAGTAAAATTGCACCTAATTGAAGTAATCGTGTTATGAGCTTTACTTCTCTTTCCTGTGTTTACTGCTGCAGAGAAGATTCAGTTTTAAGAAATGGAAGTTAATTTTCTTCTATGTAAAAATCAGACTCAAGGTACTCTCCCATAACGATTAATCAAGCAAGTATTTAAGTAACAAATCACAAGAACACACCATACTAAAAAACTTCACCAGAAAGCTTCAATGTCTTTCTTCCCATAAGGTTTCCTATATCCTTCTGGTTTTCTGCTCTCATGCTAAACTAATTATTATCATATATTATGAAGCATGACAGCAGGAAGGATATAAAGCAGGTAAATATATTTGCAAATGCTGCTTTGTTACAATTTATTCAAAAGATTTACTAAAAATGCATGCTATTTTTAGTCACTTCACACTTTGTGATGTTATTAAGGACACAATTCAATATCATGGGGTTTTTTTGCTGTTGGCAGATCATTATGAGGTTTACAATGCACTAGAATTCAAAATGTCATCCATACAAACATGAAAAACAAAATAGGGGCTAAATTTGTTGGCGCAACGGTGTTATTTTACAAAGATATAAAATCAGGACAAGTTGGAGGAAAGAAAAGCCTAAATCCTGAGACTGTGCTAATGGTTATGGAGAGCAGGTACCAGTAGATGTTGAAATTATCATATAACCATGAAATATTATTTTGACAAGTGCATACATGTTTTCAAAACCCAGCTAGCTCATTTCCTGATACTCTGGGCTGCTCTTCTGCAAGCTTGAGTCAAGCACCAGAGAAGTGACCCCAACCTGCCACTCAAGATTTCACTGTCCAAAGCAAATAGTAAAACAGGAGAAATTGGAGAAAATCTCCTGTGTATATTTAGGCCAAACCACCAACTTGCTTACATGAGGCACTGAGGAAAATACTTTTTTTTCTCTCCTATGGCCTTACCCACCATTTTGTGCTCTACTGACTCATCACACAAACACCTGAATATCTCAATGTAACACACACAGCAACTGTACAATAACCTTCAAAGAATGAGGAAGCCATGACAACATACACAAGCTACAGCTTCAACAGATGTATTAGAATGTACATCAAATCATGTCAAGAAGTAAAAGTCTGCGGAGGAAGATACTTAATACAACTGAATGACTAAAATAATTATATAAGATGTAATCATGCTTTTTAATGTATGGGAAAGCAATCCAGGGTCTCTTCTGAGTAATGTTTACAATTTATGTAAACAAAATGGGGCATCATATAGAAACTGTATACATAAGTTTAATTAAAGGCTTGTAAGGGGAGTGTGTGTGTGCATGTAAGTATTATAATCACTGAACCATGCAATTAACATTGATAAAATTATACTTTGCTAACACTATGGGTTTGTATCTACAAAAAACTTAATAATTCCATTATCTTATGTAGGATCTAATAAAGTACAAAATGTGCTATATTCCACAACTTGCAGAGGGAAAAATCCATGTATATTTTCATACTTCAGTAAATCCAGAAAGTTCTCTGTCACAAGTAATTATATGTACAGTATATCTTTCCTGTTCTACAGACTCGGTGGCTTCCTGGCTCATTATTTCACTTGTATATGGGTTATGTGAGTTAAATATCTTCTTGATCCTTTCCCGCACATTGTGCAGATGTTGCAAACAAGGAGATGGGATGGGGACACACGTGTGACAGAGGATGAAGAAGGGACACAACTGTGGGCAATTATGCTCAGCTTAGATGGCTGAAAAAGAAAAGGTTCAGATGAACTTTTCAAGAGCCCTTACTGTTCTGGTTGTAAACAGCATGGTGAAAGGAACCAAACATAAGTATTTCTTGATGAATACTGACAAAGGGAGGTTAAAGAAACTACCTAAACAAGACTGGATAATAAGAGTGGATGTTTCTGAGAGGGAATAAAAATAAACTCACACTTGAAGCAAAAAATATTAGAGGAAATAATGTTCTTCACTTTTAGCAACCATTTAGACATATTCTAGTCACTTCTCACTGGTCAAAATAATGAGAAAACAAAGCACAAACCTGGCAGCCTTTGTGGCATGATAGGAAGCCATCACACGTGCTCCCTCTGCTTCACAGCAAACCACAACAGGATCACCTCATGTCACCTCCACAGCTGCACTACCCACAAGCAGGTTACAGCACAAACACCAGGGTAAACAAGCAGCAGTACAACCAAGAAGGGTCAAGGTGAGGGACAGAAATTGAGGAAAGTACTAAGCAGGAAAGAAGTAGCAAGTGGCAATACTTCTTCAGACTCAGTTCTACTCTATGTATTTGCATTCATAATGTGTTCTTCAAAGCTATTTTACACAGCTTGGCACAGGAATATAACATGTTTATTGAGTAAAATAATTAGGAAAATAATAGAAAAGTAAACTTATAAAATAAAACTACTAAATATGCAGTACACAACAGACAGAGTTAAAATTTGTTACTACCTTGTCACTCACAATACTGTACATTTGACTTAAAAACTTACAACTCGACCTCTCTCCAAAATTTCTGAGCCAAAAGAAGTTCACTGCTGCACCTGACACTGTAAACAATCCAGGAAAATTTGAGAAACCCTACACTTGCAAGGCCTGAGCAAACTGAGACTAGAAGCTCCAGCTGAGAAGGCATTTCATACATAGTAGAGCCAGTCACTTCATAACTTACTTTTAAGAAAGGCTGTAGAGCCTCCTTAATTATCTGCAGAGCAAGCAAGAAAGATTTTAGGAATACAGCAAAACAATGATCACTCAGGTTCTTTTCTTGTCAAGATTTTCTTTCTTTCTTTTCTTTCTTTCTGTCCTGTTGCTGTCTTTCCCACCTAATCAACACCTATTTAAATTAATACATTAAAACATTCAACCTTGTCAAGATTGCTTCAGTACTACAAATAAGCTAGATACACCTGAACTGTTATATACCACTTTGCACCCTAACTCATGCTGAATATGCCTGAAAAACAGTTAATACTATTCCCCTCCCTCTCATTTAAAAGTAGGCAGATATTGAAGCTTAAACAGCATACTTGGTCCTCTTCAGGCTTTTTATTTTCATAACTGACTAGAAGCTCCAAACTCATCCACCTTCCATTTAGACCATTGCTTTTCAATCTTTTTCATCTCTGTGATGCAATATATCCATATTAATGATAAGGTTAAGATAATCATTATGTTCAAAGGAAACAAAGCTCATTTACCTGTCTTTTAGACTAAGCCTAGAAATGAGAAAATTGATTGAGCACAAATGTAAGCAAGGGTTTGAAAACTGTGCTTCGGTTTCAGCTAAAAGGAATCATTTTTGAACATTAATGAATGTATTGGTTTGAAAACAAATCAGTTGAAGATCACAAGTCAGGATTAAAATTAGTAGAAAAAAAATAGGAATAAGTAAAATAATATAAGAAAAAAGCACTGACAAAGTCAGATACAACCTGATACCCTATTGGGGTGGTGACAGCAGTCCAAATGAAATGGGCCAGTTGAAGCGATGATCCAATGGAAGGTCTGGTCACCAGCTGAAGGTCCGTGGTGGCTCTTGTCCTCTGGTCACCCAGCAGACAGGGCTGAGGCCAGGCAATTCTAAGGACAGCTTATATCCAGGTGGGAATGCTCAGCTCCCCCCTCCTGGGTGGAGCATCTCACAATAGGATGAGATAAGTCCATGAGTCATGTGGTGGTTTCTTGATGGCCCATTGTCTGTTATCAGGGGTGGGTCATTAGCAGGTGATAACAGCTGATGGCCCACAGCTGGTGGTAATAGAATACTTAAATACATCTGTTGTAACCTAGGACAATGAACAAGTTAAATCTTTAGAGCTCATAGTTCACCAGTGCTAAGCATTGAATTCAATAGGATCCCACGGCCTAAAAGTACTACAGGCCCAGCAATTTCAGGCATATGGACAATGTTAAAGTAGGATTTCTGGGATTATATACCCACATTACCCAATGGGTTTATGGTTAATTAATTCCTGTGCAAGTAAAGAAACCTTACTGCTTGTATAAAGATGTTAGGTGTGGGGAGGCAACAGCTGGGTTTGGGCTGAGACTGTCCAACAGAACAGAGTGACACCTGATTCAGAAGAAGCCACCTGGCTTGGTTTTTGGTAATACAAGAAATAATTTATCTCTGCAGAACTCCAAGCCAAGATTTGCACCTCTTTTCTATTTAATCTTCTCTCTTCTCTTCCTCCTGTAAAGTGATCATATCAGGCCCTTAATTAAACACAGTTCTTGGGCAAATTAATATGTTCCTGTGGGCAAGGCTTTATACTGAATGCAGAGAATCTCATGAATTGCAAGCAGGTAAAGAAAGTAGGTTTGGTTCATTTGCTGAACAATTGCTGAAAGATATACTTGTTTGCTTGGAAAAGGCAGAATGCTGTTCACAAAATGAAACCAAAATGTTTCTCTGTGATTAAGAGTGTTCATTCAACCAAAAATGAAACTCCTATCAATTATCCAAAAATAACCCATATTCAGCTTAGGCTGAACAATGTATTTCACTTGATGTGAAGCCAGGCAACATAAAGCAATTTCAAAATACTTATTCTCCTAATTCCATAGTTTATTTTTAAATTAAGGGCTATTTTTATTTCAAAGTATCATTTTTTGAATGAGTAGTAAATAGAAAAAAAAAATAACACCTTATTCTGCTGGTGACATTTACTGGTTTATCTGAGTTCTGTAAACATTGAGTCTTATACGAGCATAAGCAAAATGAATCCCAGAGCAACCAGTTTAATATAGTATGTGCTGGATCTCTGGCTTTTGTTAGATTTTGGTAACAGCACTGAACAGTGTTTGGGATGGGGGATTGCTATGGTTTGGGTTTTTTTAAATTTATGCTCTTGTTTAAATAAGTTGCAGACATTGCTTTAACTATGATCTTGGTTTTTAATAGTCATATTTTGACACATCAGGACAAGCCCTAATGAGATATACTCAGAATTAGATATATTTAGACTGATATGATGCAATATGCAGCCATCTTAATGAAGTCAAGCTCGCACCAGAAATACATGACAAATGTGATCCATTCACCTTCATCAGTTTCTGTGCTGATGCACTGGTGGCAAATTATCAAACATCAGAAACCGTTTATTAAAACAATATTATTATGAAGTATATTCTTTAGCTCAATCACAGTCACAGGATATAAAACAGAGGTTTTTCTATGTAAATCAATGTCTGTTATGAAAAAGGTCACATTCTATAGTGACTGTTAACACCTATGAATTTACAAATCTCTTTGAAGACTTCATGAAAAAGAAGACCAAGATGGGTGCTGTGGTTTCTACACTGAGTAGAAATCATTTTATTTTCGTTCCTGGTTTAAGGCCAGCTTCTGGATTATTTCTGCTTCAGCTAGTATGGCAAGGAAAAACTTGTGTTTCAATAAGAGACTCATCTAAGGTTTTCAGAAGACTAAATAAGTAAACAAGTATTCCATAGGATCTAGGGAAGAGTGGTGCCCTTTACAACTGGTGCAGAAGAAATGTGCTTTTAGCTTGCATACTGGTGCATTCACACATACAGACTTTTCACTTCTATGAATGTTAAAAACATTTTGTCTGTGTTGGGTAGGTCAAATGCTCAAAGTTGAAAACATTTATCATTCAGGTGGTACGGCTTTATTGGAGACAGCAGTCATATATCAAGAGAGACTCAGGACAGTGACTTTTCCTGAGGGATTCAGGGAGTGAGGGAGGATACTAACCAGAGATACATTTTCTTGCTATCCAGCTGCTTATCACTGTACCATCCAGGAGAGAATATTGTACCATAATATTTTGCATAATGGCTGATCATTATACATGCCATTTTAAGACATGACAAGTCCAGTCACATTGCACATTTGACCCTTATGACCCCTCACATAAACTTTGGTTCTATTCACAGAGGTTTAACATCTTTCTTCATGTGATTTGTTCTAAATATAAATTCTTCAAACCTAATCTATAAATTTAATTGAAACTTGTAAGCCAATAATACTGGCCATAAAATGGGGATTAATCACCTTTAAAGCCAGATTCCAGTGTTACATCCAGCAGTATTTTATCCAGAAATATTTGAACAGTAAACTGAAATGGAGAAAGAATTGTTCAGTGAACAATTTAGATTAATTACTTCAACACAAAGGGATGATATTGCTACATGAGAACATTTCTGTGCTAAGTACAGCTCAGCTAAAATTCCTGTTCTTATGATCACTGCTTTTGTTGGAGAAGGAAAGGAATGTCAAATGCTCAAATAGTTCACCTGAGAAAGGAGTGGTAACTACTGTTCCAGACTGAGAGCACACTCCTTGTTTCCTCTAAACACAAACTTATTTCAAGAAAAAGTAATCCTTTCAAAAAATAAAATAATTATCTCTTCCTCATGAAGAAAAAATTCATTATTTTTGGTCATTTTCAGAGATGTTTGATAGAGATAAAGGTACTGTTTCCAATTACTGTTGACACACTTCTTGAACTTGGCTTACTAAAGCATAAAAACATACATGAAATGCCTGTGTTCAATATCCAAATGTCTAACTCAGAAATCACTGTTTAATCAGTCCAAAAGTGGAGGGAAAATCCATTAGGCTTACAGTCAATGACAGTAGATCATCTTCAAATAAAGCCTCACTAAAGACCTCATTTCAAACTGAGCAAACATTAAGTCCAGAAGTTATAGAATCAGCAAACATCTATTCACCAGAAAGTGTATCGAAGTCAGAACTTGGCATACCTTAATACAGCTTCTATTTACAGGTGATGTATGCACATGGGGAATATCAGCCCTGGCAGACAAACAAGGTGAAACTTTAACACTTTTCTCCCTTTCATATACTGGTTGCAATAAAAAAGAATCTGAAAATATATTCTAGAATTAGCACAATATTTTGCTTATGGAGGTTCAGTGAAAGGCTGTTGAACACTAATACAGAGAAAAATTCTGTATTTGTTGTATTTTCATTGCTGACAAACAGGGGAACATTAAGAATTCTGTCTAACTTTGGTAATTATGACTTGCTTAAATTGTGTAAATAGTATTTAACAAGAACATGGAGATTCCCAGATAAAAGGCAAAATATAGCATTTTCTTTCCAAAGCATGGCATTACTTTACTGCCTTCCACACAAAATTTGCCAGGATAAACTAATAGTCAACTGTCATGTTAAGCCCCCTTGATACCAAGTGTCAGTTATAAAAAAAAAAAAAAATCCTATATCTTGTCATTAATCTGCACTGGGTTTTATCCACAGATCTCAAAACAAGCCAATGAGCTGCCAACTCTGACAGCTGCAAATGTCTCCTGCATGAATGTGTACTGTGGGCTAGATTAATATCTCAGTTACAGCAATCACAATAAAAGGTCCTTTTGTAAACAACATCAACATAAAAGAAGTACATCAACTATCTATGGTATAACTACAGGTAGAACCTGCATGAATATGGGAAAGAAAATGAAACAGTAATTTTGTATGTATAAATATTTCCAATTTAACTCTTAATACATTAATCATCCAGTCAAATAAATGAATAAACTATTCCAAGCAACAAAAAAAACCACCCCTTCATTTTTGAAATCTAATTATACTGGCTCTGGGTCAATAAGACATTTGCTATTTGATTTTATGTGTACATGGGGTGAAATTATTTTCAGTCTAAAAAACTGCCAAACTCCTCTTTTAGGATATTACTTTTCACTATCAACAGATCAACTGCCTTGCATCAGATCTTCTCCTTTCTTTGTTCCTGAGCTCTAAGGCTTCAATGCAGTTTAACACTCCCCCTTACGGGCAGCTACAATATGGCACTACAGCGCTTTGTACTTCCCTTAACTCAATGCTACCACCTCCTACATGCACTGGGCATGCAACAGAGTTAAGATGGGCCTAAAGCATTACAACCCATCTTAGAAACTGCTTCATTTCCCTGAGTAAGTCTGTGATAACAGATTTCTGCAACTGTGATTGTCATTCGTTATTTTGCTTTGAAATATGGTTTTGATCATCATTATTAAATTTAAGAATAAATATATAGGAAAATAGTTTATTAAATCAGGATTTAGTGAGTGACTAGTGTTTTGTTCTTACTGGAATTTACCCGGGACAGCAAATACATCTAAACATTGTTGATAGGAGATTTGCCACTGAAGTGACTTATTTGAATTTTTATCTGTTAATCCTGTAAGAAACAAATGTAGAACAGTGAAATGAAACCTAAAGAAAATTATATTCAATACATTTTCCTGAAGAAGTGGAAAAAACTGTACAGTATGTGTTTGTGGCCACGGACATCTACTCTCTGTGTTTATTTGGTAAGAATAACTTTCACCTCCAAGTTCACTACTCATTCTTCAAATCAAGCAGTCCATTTCAAAATGGATTTGAAACTTCATTGTGCTAATCTTTTAGAATAAAGACTTACTAGTAGACTTTATATAAGATCAGCTGGTCTAGATTAAAAGCTATTCAACTTGAAATGCCTTTCACAATTCAAAAAGTCTTTTCCTCATTTCTGTTTTCACCCTAGTACTGACTGAAAATACACAGGGTCTCTCACCTGCTATAACTGACTGTAATAGTTTATTCCTCAGTACAGTTTTTGTTAGTACACATTTCCTGTTCTACTATATCCTCATCATGTCTGAGGAGGGGGAAGGGGATGCAGGCGGAAGAAAGCGTGTTGGTATTTTTAATATGAAATGTTATTCAAACAGTAAAATGCAGAGTCACCACTGATACTCTTCACTTCTTTTTAACACAAATTTGTCTTCTCAAGATGTGCTGAGAAACACTCACTAACAATGATATGATTTCACCTCCTTTGTGCTGTGTCAGTCCAGTAAAGGGCTCTGTTCTCTTGCAAATCCAGCTGGGAACTTCAAAGAACAGCAAGCACTAACTTCCCTCAGAAGATCCTGTAACATTAAGCAAAGCACATTAAGGATTAAGATCCTCCCTGGAAATAAACAGTGCTTCATTTGATTCAAGTTCTTCTCCCTGAACTTCATCTGAGTGGTTCTGGGGTCATTCTAATAAAACAGTTCACTAAAAGGCAATCTTTCTCAAAGTGCTTTTATCTTTGCTTACTCCGTTTATAAAAATGAATGGGTTTATCTGCAATGGATTTGCAATTAGATATCTAAACAAAGTAATCAGATCAACAATTTTCTGTAGCATATTCTGTGGGAGTTAATGTAAAAAAAAAAAAATTGTTTAGAACATTTATTAGAACACTCAAAGAGTGCAAACAATAAAAAGGACACAATCAACTGGGGAACTTGGCAAAAACCTAATAAAATCCCCAAACAAAAAATTAAGCCTCAATACTGAAACTCCATATAACATTTGACAAATAGCTCCCAGTATTGTTTTCATCTCCTCTGTAAACAAAGGGGGTGGTGTCATTTCCATTCAAGAAGTTTACTTGATTTTGCTTTTCAAATATCCAAATAATGTTAAACCCAAAATTCCTATTTTAGGCAAAATTTTTACAACTGAATCTTAAAGGAGATACCTTATGAAACAGGGAAGGTTATTCAACATTTCTCCTAAATTCTACTAGTATGAAGTTATCAAATAGCATTGAAATGTTATATGAAATGCTAAACTTCAACTTTGCTCTGAGACTGATCGTATTTGAACAGAATCTTCTTTTGTAAGGCAGATGTTTTAGATTCTTCTATATGCAGTCGCACAAAATGCTTTTGAGTTTTAAAAGTGGAGTTCATAGAGGAAACTAATTGTAAAAATATTTTCTTACTAGTTATAGGCAGTACAGATAAGGATTTTTTGTTAGAGGATTAAACACCATGAATATGAAAGTTCTGTCTTTCCAACAGGATGAACAGACACAGAAAGCTGCTTTTCCACAAGAGAATCACCTTGTTGAGGTGTTTGTAATCTTTCAAGAAGGGGAAACACCCCACTCCCATAGGCAATTTGTAATCTAAAAGAAGACAAATTGACAGAAACTCTGGGAAAAAATAGGAGGCAGGAGGGCAGTCCTTATGAATTAGCATAACACCTCACATCAAACAGAGGGGTCTGGTCTTTTTTCAGTTTTTTCTGTCAGTAGCAGGGTGAAAGCCATTCTTTCAGAGACATAGCCAAAGTTAGCCACCATACACTGCCTCACATGTTCCCCACCTTCTCAGAGATTCTTAACCACACTTGGACAGGAGAGTTGTTTCAGCCTACTTCATTTGATAAGCAAGTGTCTGGGCTCTCAGGTTTCCTGGAATACAGATAAAAACATCTGAAGGAGACTGATCGAAGAATACCCTCACAAAAATACTGCATTTTTTCTGGCCTTTCTCTCCTGCTGTTCTGCTCTTACAGAAAGTGTTGACTCACTGGGGTTTGTATGCTGTGAGAAACAGCAAGAGGTAAGAGAGCTGAGTGCAATTCATCTGTTAGGAGAACAAAAAGGAAAATGAATATAATTATAATTATAGTGTCATGAAGTTCCTGAGTTCAGTCTGTCCAGAGCAGAATCTCAGTTCTTAAGACACTTAAATCTTTCAATACCTCAATTCAAGCTTCCTTTTGAATCTGCAATTATTTATGAAGTCTTGATGGATTAAGTCATTGGGGGAAAAGAGGTGAGGAAGGTCCTCAGTAAAAAAAAAAAAATATTTAATGAGTCAGTGATTGTGAAGCTTTCCAGGTGCAACCTGAAAATTATTTGGTAGTTATTGTCCCTTACTTGTTATTGAGCTTTCTTTAAAACCAGGAACAAAGACATGACTGAAGCTGAAGTAAGCACCCTGCAAACTGTCAGTAGAAATCCAAAAGATGGACTTGCTGGTTAAGCAACATTGATGGCATCATCTCAGTGATGCAATAGGGACACTGGGTCAGAGTGCCTGCAGCACGCGCTGTGACAGAACATTAAACAATAAAATGATTTCTATGCCTGAAAGTCAAACTAAAGGTCAGCCCCCCAAGTTAACAGGAAAGAGCAGAGATTAATACAGTTTAAAGCAATTCACTAGGACATTAAATAACTTCTAATCCGTTATAAGCTATGGGCCATTCCATTTCTTTTTGCTGATACAGGTGGATCAGGGCCAGTGTAGGTCCCCATAGCTTTTGCACTCAAATGTGCCAATCACATCACAGCACAGCACACGAAGCACACGAAGTGTTACAAACTGGGGCACAGCTGACCTAGAAGAGAGAATTGCCAGGGAATTCAATTCTCTGCTGTAGTTCTACCAACAACGGAGAGATGCAAAACTGCAAGCAGAAATAATAGATCATGCTCTGGACAGTGGAAAAGAGGTGAAAAATGAGGCATGGGATGTTATGCAGAACATGTACGTTCCAGAGGATGAAAGTCATCACTGCATCATCTGATTTGTAACTTCTGGCCTCAGTGGATCACCATATCATAGTCAAATCCCATTGCTTTGAAGGTCAGTGGTGAGGTTTTTATCAGTATGACATTTATTGTCAACTTTTTTTTTTTAAATTCTCATTTCATTTTAATAACAATGGAATAAGGACATGAAGGTTATGCATAAAAAACTCCCACTGACTTCTCACAGAATACTTCAATCTAAACAGACTTCAATTTATCAGGAATACAGGTAACATTATCAAGTCTTTATTCACATCATACATCCAATCAGCTTTTGAAAACAGGCATGGAATTCTAAGGTAGGACTGCTTTTGAGGTGTTCAAAAACTTAAAACAAGCACATGAAAAACATTATGCTAGAGAGCAAATTTTTTGTTCTTCTCTTTCTCACTTCCTGTGGTTTATGGTTCACTTCTGTAAAAGTGAAGTTAATATTCACCAGTTCTAGAGAAGAGAGTATTTCTAGAGAAGTGAAGCATTCATCATTGAGGGAAAACAGGAAACTTCTATTTCTACTACTGTTCAGTTTATTGTCTTGCAAATACAAGTTTGCCCAATGCAGTGCAAGGAAAAACAAAAGTAGAGGGAAATCTGATTAAAACCATAATTAAGATACTTACTATCCATCCAAATAGTAGCTTATCCTCTTTTATACTATCTGACAAAACAGTGGTCTTAAATACATCTACATTAGGTAAATAATTTATACTGTACACCGAAGTAGGTATTTTACAAGAAAAACTCTTCTTGCAAATGAAGTTTAGTCACTGTGTTTATTCCCTACATTGCTTCAAAGTATATTCATCATTTGAGATTTATCATTCCCATGACAATGGGATCACAAGGAGTCATGGTATAACAATGCTAGACCAAACAGACAGAACGTCAGCAGTGTCAAACTGGCAAATATATAATTCAAACAGAGATCAAAAGAGAAAATCTGAAGGTCAGAAATGCAATATTTATGATGCTGTCAGTAGATGGATGCATACCAAACACCTCATATCTAGACTCCTAAAAAGCTTATCAGAGGAATGTTTACAACACACAAGAGGAGTGTTACTGGAGTATCCTCCATTAGTTTCCAGTGTGCATGAATACTGAGCCCAGCATTTCCTAATACACTCCCTAGAAACAGCAAAAAAAATTTTAGATACATTTTAACAGTACCAATATAAGCAGCAGTTAACCACTACCCTCATCTCCATTAATTCCACTTGGTACAAAGAAATCCCCCCACAGCACTCTCCAAATATTTCCTTGGAAAGAAACACAATGTGCGTGGCAACACAATATTTCCTTGGAAAGAAACCAGCGTAATTAGGGTGGCTTTTGGCTCTGGAAGAGAGAAGAGAATAACCAGAAACAACTCTGTATTGTCATTGATTCAGACAAGGCACTTTGGCACTGTGCAAAGATACCTGTGGGAAAATTCACTGTTTTTCTTGAGTATCTCTGTGGCAATTGAACTGGAGATGCTAAAGGTATAGGAGGAAGGTTGACAAAAGCAAGTTCACAAGAAGAATGAAAAGAGAATTGACATAAGTGCACCAAACCCTGGCTTTATTCAGCATATAACAATAGAAGACTCCCCCACATTTGGTGTGGGAAACAATCTGTCACTGGTGTTTGTTCCTATAATACCTCTCGTGTAATCATGAGAGCATTTTATCTAAATGTAATTTCACTTAATACCATAGTCATAGATGATCAACAACATTACCATTACCTAAATGATAAACAAAACCAAGCTAATAGAAAGGATCTAGAATAAAAGATTATGAAATTACTGAGTTTAAGTTTTGTTAATCGAATGAGAAAAATTCAAAAGCAGTTTGTCATTTTCTTCTTGATAGTTTTTCATTTACAATTATTATCATAAACATAGTATCACTTGAAATACCTTTTTGATATCTCCCCAAATAGAGTCAGAATGTAAAAAAAAATAGTTCTCCCAGCTTTCAAGGTCCTTCTTACTTATTGAGATTTTATATTCTCTGTTGACTGTCAAACTCTGATCATTAAGTTTTATCTATGTCAGCAGGCTAAGGACATATGACATGTAAAAGCCCTATTTATGAATCTGAAAACCTTGAGAAACATTCTCTGTTTATGCAGCTTGTCTCCTTTCTCCTTTTCTTTACTTTTGGTACGCTTCCACTTCTAAACCCTCTCACTTTGTCAATCTCTTCAATTTCTCTATCTTCAAGCCCCCACCCCTCTTTGGAATTCCTCCTTTTGTCTGCTTTTATTTAACAAGCTCAGAGCTTCATTTTCCCAGCTCCCTTTTCAGGGATCTGCTGATTGGAAGTAGAGAGGAGGTTTGCTTATTTTTAGTCCAAACAATATCTGGATGGGTGCCAGCTGACACGGGCGCTCCACCCCGTCCTTCTTGAATAGTGAATAGCAAACTTCCCTGAACCCTTTGGTCCTTCCAAAAAAATCGCATTTTGCTCCTTTCCTTCCTTCCTTCCACATGCTCTCTTTGTGACAACAAGCAATAAATACCTTGCCCAAACAACTTTCTATTGCAGATTCTGTTCTCAGACTCTCCCTCCTCTATAAAACATTTAACCAGTTTCCCTCAGACCTCCTCCTGTCCTACAGAAAGGTCCTGGATTTTGCAGTGTCCCGTTCTCTTTATCTCAATTGCTTTAAATAAGTAGGAGAACTGAAGTTCTGACCTTTGTGAATTCAGCTGGTACAAGTTTTTGAATAAAACCTGCCTGTCAGAATCACAGAAACACTGTAATACAGTACCATAACATCCTGTGGCACTGTACCACACAGTATATATGCACCAACAGGGTCAGCATCACTGAGATCTTCCTCTGTAAAATACCATGCCATGATGTCCACTGGGAGCTGAAGTACTCCTTTGACATTTTTCCATTTATTTCATACCAAGAGTCATGGGCATGGTGAAATATTTTCTACACATAGCAATGCTCAAGCCTCACAAAAATCAATACTGGTTGAACAAGAATTCATGATACTAACAAAATCCATCAAAGAATATTAAAAAAAAAAATAAAATAAAAACAAGCATCAGCCACAGCATTTCAAATTTAGGTTGCCTAGGAATTTTATTTAAATAAGGCAAGATGCTGAAATAATACTGATTTTCTGTTTTTAAATTTACTCACTAGGTTTTAGTGCATATAAATGCTTCCAGATGGAAAGCTGTTCATACACATTTTTCCATATTTTATCAGAAGAATCAACACAGATGAAATTCAAAGGAAAGGTATTATAAAGAAACTATATAAAATCTAAGCGCAAACTATACAAGGCAGCACGTGAATCTATAGGAATAGAAAGCAAGTTTTGCCAAGTTGTTCAAAAGAATAATAATCAGAAAAATGGCTCAGTTAAACAACAAAGAATACTGAGTACTTGCAAAGGATATCACAACCAAGCACTACAGCATCAATTCCAGCCTTCAAAAAAAATCAAAGAGAATTTCTAATGAACAATGTCACTTCTGTAGCAGGTTGTGGTTTTATTGCTGTTATATTTTATTGTACTAGTTAAAAACATGAATTTTTGAAAAGATAAAGAAAACTAGGTGCAAAATCCAGGTTAAAAACAAATACCTATGAGAATAAGCACATTTTTAATGCATGGCTCATTGTGGCAAGGCTCTCTAGAATAACAGCTGAATCTGTTGCTAGATCCAAAGAGAAGGTCAAACTAACAATGAAAAGCCACATAAAAAATTTCAGAAGGTTGAGTGATAACACAAATAGCAATTGTCCTTGAGACAATGGGTTTTATGTCATACATCCAGCCTCTGTGACAACACATGCAAACAAAATGCCCTAGCATTTGGCAATAATTAAAAATCAGTTGAAACTTCATGCCCCAGAAATGGGTCAAAGAATCAAATGAAGAAAAATGGACATATTTATACAGAAAACTGTATATAGTGGAAGCGATTTGAAGGTGATACGTTTCAAATCAGTGTACAGCCTCAGTGTAGCAAGGATGCTAACCATTCCCAGCAAGTTTTCTGGGGTTCGGTTTTGTATTTTTTCCATTTGAGCCTTCTTTGGATCTCAGTCTTTTGCAATCCCAAGAAATGCCACATAACAAAACTAGAATAACAGACACCTAAAAAACCCACATGCCCATTGCATAACGTGAAGAATTTCATAACTTTTGGACAAACAGGGATCTATTATGTCCTGTGATTCCCCCTGCTACAGTACTGAATGCTCTCACAGAAGCAAGGATGGAGGAAAACAATGTGACAGAAAATAAGGAGATTTTCAAAGATCCTTGAAGTTCTTAAGCAAGCATAATTCTCTTCGGCCTCTGAAAAACTCCTTAATTGACTTATCAAAATCATAAAAAATAATCTACTTCAGTCACAAAGGAAACCCAAGACTCTGGAACTGTGTTTCCATACCTCATATACCTAAAGAAGGGCAAACATCCCCCCTTGAACATGAAGGGTGGAAAGGAGGAAAGCAAACTACAGAACAGTCAGCCCAACTTCAATTCTCACAAATATATAATGCAAATGTTGGGCCTCAATATACCTATGAATTGTTTCTGCAGTAAAAACTGACTTTTCAGTAATAAACTGTGTCAAACAAGTCTCATTTCCTTCCTAATTATGATAGCTACCTAGATAAGGGGCACAAGGCCCATATTATCATTGATGCTTTTAATGAGGTCCCACAAAAAAATCATCATGTACAAACTAGAGAAATGTAATTAAAGCACTGCCTGTTGTAAGAGCTCATCTGACTCTCATTGAGAAGATATCCTGTGAATCACTTCCAAACTCAAAGAGTATTTCAAATAGAGTTCTTCAGGAGTTTGTCCTGGCTTTAATTGTATTCAGGATTTTGATCCTAACATGGGTGCTGCATAACAAGCATACTCCTAAAGCCTGTCAGGATATCACTGAGCCAGAAGTGGTTTCCATGGAATAAACAGTATACTGGGACCAGTTTAGACACCTCATTTTTCAGTAAGACACAACCAAATTGAAGAGTGTGCTGAAAGTAAAAAGATGTAACAAGAGTTTCCCAAACCACTACTTTATGAATAAATGTTAATGAAACTGGGTTTGCTCCTTCAGAAACAGGAGGATGTCTTAGTCGAGCCCATCTGATGCTTAGACAGCAATTATCCTTACAGACAGACAGTTCCTTTTGCTCCCTCCAGCAGCAGAGCACAAAATTTATTATAGATTATCTTCCTGCTGTTCCACTCAAGGACATGGTGAGAATCTGATGCACCCCCAAGAACTCAGTTAAAAAAATGGGTTACCAAACTGATCTCCAAAACTGACCCAATTTCCTCTGGTTGTGTTTGATCCTGCCTCTCTGCTGAAGCCCTGCCAAGATCTCTCCAAGTTCCTTTCAGAGTCTGTTGCTTCTGTTGATTGTGTTGCTATTTTTATTTCCTCTTAAATGAAAAAAAAAAAAGGCAAAAAGACAAAACCAATTAGCAAGACTTTTATCAAACTTCTAGACAGATAGCTGTTAGCAAGACTCCATTTTCTAACATTCTTTGTACACTTATTTAGACTATGAGTATATTCTAGCTTTTTACTTTAAGAATTTTTTTCTCCCACCCACCATAAATCCAAGCCTGTCAATCACACTAACAACAACAAAATACATATGGGACAGTTTAAGGAGGAAGAGCAGACATGAGAAACTGCTCCTTTAACTTACTTGGAATCAACTCCAACATGTGTGCCTGGGAGAAAAAAAAATGAGTATCTGGTAAGTCGTGTTACTTTCATTATTCTTGTATAAGATGGGAAAACACAAACAGGGACAATGGTTCATATTTTCTGTATGGTAATATTTCATTGAGCTATTTTGCTTAAGTATATTTTCCTGAGGGCAGTATTCCAGTGTTACATCCAGTTAAACAAGTTGTTTGCAGCTGCTACAGCATTTTGCAAAGAGGAACTTGACTTTGAAAGTTTTGAGATAAGTTTAACACATTTAGTGCTTATATTCATGAAGATATAGAGGGTATTTAGTCAGAAATGCCAGGGGTATGATCTAGAAAACTATTTTTGTATTGCCTTTTGACTATCTCTGAAATCACAAGTTGAGAACTTAATTTACAAAAAGTCAAGGAGCTGTAGCCTGCGAAAACTTGTTCTTTACATTGCTTGCACATTTCAGACTCTAGGAAATGAACTTTTGCAAATATATAGTGTAAAGGTGTGTTAACTCTGCATTGACATAGAGATTCTGTATGGGAATTAATTTCTCTTTAGAGTACAAAATGCCTAGAGTATAAAATGCACACATTTAGATTCCTGTGAAATTTGGTAGTTTTCAAGTACTTTTTTTATTAGGGCTCAAAAAAAAAAAAAAAAAAAAAAAAACAGACAAGA
>VXAC01007544.1:0-67539 GCA_013399225.1 Rhipidura dahli | reverse complement strand
AAAAAAAAAAAAAAAACAAATTTCTTAATATATAGAATCAGATTTCTACCTTTTTTGAAGAAGTGAAATTATAAACAGTACAGATTAAAAGTGCTAATATCTACAAGTCTTTAAAACAGCAGATTTCTCTCTGCACATGTACCTAAATAAATTTTTAAGTCTGCCAGTGTTCACAGTAGATCAGGAGGCTCAAGGGAATTTCAAGGAGGTTCAAGTAGCAAGTGAGCCTGACCTGCTGTAGGCTGGTACTGTTTCACATTCAAGTATCTACAATCTGCTTCAAAATTTCATGTAAGCAGCTGGAAGTTTGGAAAGAAACAGTTTCTGTGGCCTGTGTGTATCTGGGGAATTCTGGAAGCCTCAGAATTCTGCTCAAGAATTCCCCCCACTGCAGCCCTCAGAGCCAACAAATGCTCGAGTGCACGTATTTATCTGGGTTGCTCGCACCATGGAAGGTGATACATTATGCAGAGGAACTAGAAGTATGAGGGTGCTAAGTAGAATCAGTAATCAAACCTGAGGTTCTGCAGCTAACAATTCTTGAAATAATCCCCTTGAGGGTAGTGGAAAGCAAGTGGAAGTGCACAACAATATTCTCCATTTCTGTTACACACACTTAAGGACAGAAACCTACAGCATTGATCGAGCCAAAGGCAACATCAGCATCAAGAGACCCAAATGATCCTCCCCATGTCCCTGGTTTTTATTATTTTTTTTTCTCTTGTCATTATGCTTAATTTGACTAAAACACAAATGGAAGAATATTTCTTGCAAGTCTTAAAGTCCCTTTGGGAGCACGTAGGTTCAACCACCTATGCTACAGACCCTTTGGGAGCACAAAACTGAGCACAACCTTCCTCACTCAGTGAAGAGAGGTGCAGTGCATAAACACTGGCCTTTCAAGAGTAATGTCCAAAAAGCCTAGAATACAAATTAAGGCAATGTCAGCACAGAAGATCTAGCCACAATTAATTGTTGGGGAGAGCAGGTAGGAGAAGGAGGATGCCTGGGCACAGGAAGCTGGAGGAGCTGGCAGGGCAGAGCTCCAGCTCATCCTGCAGCCCACCAGGCAGTGCAGGAACGTGACAGCAGAGGGCAGCTGGCAGACAGGAGCAGGTCCTCGCACCTCAGTATTTCAGAAAATGCTCCTGGACTGATGGGCAGCCCGAGGAGCAGGAGCAGGCACGGCTGGCAGCACGCTCTGAACTGCAAAATCCTCAAAACACTATTTTTAATCTGCCTTTGAGATGTTCTGAACCAGGACTGCTTACACCTCCCCAGTCAGCAAATATCCTCTACCACATAAATATCTGCACTTCACATTACTCATGTTTCACACCTGATGCCATCTGTTATTTTCTGTTTCTTGTGAGCAACCATTAAACCTGTAACTCACACTTCTCCTACCCAGCTGCTTCCCACCTTCACAATACGTGAGGAATCTACAACTGACAAAATCACTCCTGCACTCAAACTAGGCAAGAAAAATTTCTTAAGGAATACATGCACCTCTCTCTTCTGGTCCTGCATACAGTGGAAAGAGAGTATTGCTTCCTCCTGTCAGCCAGGAAGATGGTGCCCCCCTTGGAAAAACTCACAGCCAACATTATAAAATGTTGAGCACTATGAAATTCAACATATTTTTTTCTTAATATGCCAGCCACGCACTTGGAAGATTATTCTGAGCAGGCCATATTTAAGATGCAAGAGTTTCTATCTTGTTTCTGAAATTCCAGTTGAGTTTTGCCAGATTCAGTGTTCTGCCAAGTCAGAAAATAGCAAAAAGGTATTCACTGGCAATAACTGACCTGTCAGTCACTCTAACAGTGAAAATACAAGCAGGAAAATTTGAAAGATAGCAGATGAGACACTTCTAGTTTTTCAGTAATGACAGCTTTGTGCATATGTTGATATAACAACCAGGTTCCTTATACTGGAGTCACTCACACAAGAACATTGGTACTTCCTAAATCACCCTTTACAGGCGTTCACTTTAAGTGAGCAAACAGGAAAAAAGTTGCAAGAAGGACTTCCTCCTCGGATTTCTACATCAGGCCAGTGAAAAACAGTAAAGCAAGAGTTCAGTGTTACTCATGCAGATCAAGTCTTTCTCCCTGGACAGAAGCATGACAACAAAACTACCATCTCAAGAGGAGTTTGAGAACTGGACAGCTTTTCAAGTTGCAGATCTCTTAAGACAGGTACTGAATCGGTTATGTAACACTTTAGAGAGTTCAGTCTATATTCAGCAAGCAGAAACACTTACTGGATTTATCCTTGAAAACTGAATATCTTATCCTAAATCTAGCACAAATATTTAAAAGCACTAAAAATAGTATAATCACCACTTTATTAATATAGCTTGAGTTTTTTGGTACTCTCCTGTTTTCTATAGAAATCTAATTCATGGTAGAAGCTAAGATCTCCTACATCACAACTCATACCAAAGAAATTGCTCACAGGGATATTTCTTATAAGAGAAAAGGTATTTCATGCCCAAATTTATTTCCTGATGGGAAGAAATAATCATTTCATAGAAAGTATGTCTGGTTTAATATTTGAACATAGCTTTAAATTTTACAGCACATCAATAAGAATCTACTGTTCATCCTTTCTTCTCAACGCAGATATACACACAGTAGTTGCTAGATGTTGTTTAAATTTAATGTAATTGAGCTTTTGGGAGGTTTTTGAGTCATTCCTTTGTTGGCTTGTACATTTCTTTGTCCTACAATGTCCTTTCTAGTATGTATAAAATAACCTGAATTGCACAAATTAATGCAAGCTCCTTTTCAGACACCTTTCATTATCTTACTAATCTCCTCTCAGATATATCAAATATATCCTCCATGATATAACCTTTTTTTGTTACCATATTTTTCCTTATAACTTACTGAATACTATGGCTCAGGTTTTAGAATTCTACCTGTAACGTATAAAGTCCATTCCTGAAATTGGATATATAGTCTCATTTTATATCTCTTTTGTTCGTTTTTATACAAGTACTCAATACATTTTTTATATAAGGTTTTCTTCTTATGTTTATCCTAATCCTAACTGTAAGAGCACCAGTCTTTTCCAGTACCTTCTTTACACCAACAGTCAGAATTTATGGTCATTAAGGTTTCTCATCATTTCAACTGAAGGAACATATATAATCTTTGTCAAGGAACACAATAATGCTATGAAATGTTCCCACAGGAGATCCATTTGTACCCACATAAAAAGTAGGCCACAGTTTAAAACTGTAATTTTATTATTATTTTAATTTTGCCCGTGTATAAATACATATGCTTATTAATGTACAATTAAAAAAATAAAAAGACAACAAAACCACGAACAGTTTCACAATGGAGATGTATCACAGGTGGACCACTGCTCCCACCCTGAGAAAGCTCACCTGTTCCAGGGTATTAATTCACACCATAATGGTAACAGATCAGCTAAGCTGTGAACTTAGTACTGTGAACAGCTACTCAGAGGATTAATTAGCTCAAAGCCTTTCAGCTTAAAGGAAATCAGGCTAATTTATAGAAGTTAGAATGGTTTTAAAGTACCCTGCAATTCTACGCAGAATACAAGAAAGAAAATTAACAACAATCGTTCAACAGCTCAGAGATTTCCAGGGAAATTTCAGGCACACCATAACTACTGGCTTCATACTTGTTAACAGTGAGTCTTCCAACTATATAAAGAGCTGTTTATGCCTATGCTTGCACTCACAATGCTGATTAGAGCAGCTAAATAAACCAATTACTACTGCATATCCACATTAAGTTCTTGGCCATTCTGTGTATCAAGGACTGGCCCAGCCTTTTGCCTGTGGCCACTGTGGGCAGAGCTGTCAGCTCCCACTGCCAGCACTCCTGAGAGCCTCAGCACCAGTTATTCCATCATTTCCACAGGCAGACCCCATGCTGGGGGCTGTGCTGGGTCTCCCCACCCAAACACTGGCCATACATGTGGCATGAACCCTAAAAAAAGGCTGTTAAGGTTGCAGAAACAAGTACTGAAATGTGCCAGAACTGGGATTACTCCATAGCCTGAATTTTCCACCTTTCACATGCATATCATGATAGCCTGTAATTGCTTCTTCACATATTACCTTTTCCATTCACAAAAACCTGCCTCTACTAGTGCAGAGAAACCAGCAGGTTTCTGTATTATTCTATACCACTACAGAAATTGTAAGGTGCACAAGGCCAGGACTTGCTGGAAACCAGAGAACAAATAGATAGTACTGTTGATTTAATTCTGTATTTAAATATCAGACCCTGTTACTGCCCCAGCACAAAATTTTACCTGAAGATATGCCAGTCACCCAGAAAAAACATGACATTTTTCAAGTGCTTGACTTGCAGCAGTGGGAGTCAAGAGCTACAACCACAGTGGCAGCTCTGCTCAGGAAGTAAAAATGGCACAATATTTAATATGCAAAAATACATTTCTATCTCTTACATCTAAACAGTTGTAGTTAGGTATCCAAACCCAGTGGATAGTGTGAGTTTTATTTCTTGTGCACATCAACTCCCCTTATAAATAAAGTTTTCCTGTCAGAGACTGGTCTCAGAAAACACAGTTGGTGTTCCTGAAGCACTTGGATAATAAAGAACACTGTAGAAAAAAAAATCTTTGAAAAAAATTTTTGAAAAAAATCATTCTGGGTTCAGAGAAGGTTTTGAGCAGTGTGAAGTACAGGCACACAAGGTAGACAAGCAGTGAGCACTGAAAGGAAAGCAATATATTGAACTCCAGGAAAGTAACATCAGCTTCCATGTGCTGTGACTGAGGCTGGGTTTTCTAGAAGAGGTATATTCATGTTGATGACACAACATATATGGAAAATGAGTATGTACATATGTACTACGCAATTCTAGCATTTTCTTAAATTTAAAATCTTAATGATATAGATTTTTTTGTGTGTCCTGAGTACAAAAATTCTTAACCAGCCATTCTGCAAAGTGTTTGCAGCCTTCATGAAAGGTGTTTTTTATAAAACCAATGATTAGCTACTAAATAAAAATTAACCATACCATTTTTGAGTTTTTCCTCATTAATAAGTGAAGGCAGTAATAGAGACCTGTTAGCCATGTGGATGCACCTTCCTGTCATCTTACATCTATGCTGTAATTGCAACAACACTGAAACATTCCATATTGTGTTCAGAGTTTATCTACTTGGCCTCCATTTGCCATGTAGTCTGGTCCCTCTCCCAGTACCGATCTTAACATACTTGTAAGAAAATTTAAGGCCATCTCAAGAAAATGAAAGGTTCCATGGTCATCCCTAAACACCAGTCTTATCTCTTATGACAAAGTCATTGCCTAAGCATTACACTTACTCAATATCCTTTCTCTAATTATCCTTGTCAAGTAGTATAACAATTGCCACAACCCTGAGTATTTGCACACAGAAATATTAATTAGTTTGTTTACAAATGTCAAGTTTCATACTACCATAATAATCTTGGTTTTTTTTCTCACCTCAGTTTGGAATGCCTGAATCTGCTGCAGTTGTGGAAAAATTGTGCATGAATGGATCTCATTTCTTGGTAAGCAAATATTCCATGAGACCTCTCAGTCAGCTGTATTTCACCATCAGGACCGTACTCCTTACAGTGCCAGGAAATAACCTGAAATTTTCCTTCTTTATACACACTTCATCAGTTGCTTTGATTTTGCATTTGAGTGGGTTGATTTACACTTCTGACTCAAGGAATCCAAAAACATAAGAATTTCAGTCAGCCCTTCCCCTGCTCCAGAGAAAGAGCAGATATGTTGTGTCAGCCATCAGCACACAGGTGTGGCAGTCTCATGACATACAACTTAGAGGAGGTAGTGGGGTTTTTAACAATACAGATATTTTAAAGCCATCATTCATGTGAAAGCTTTTTCATAAAACTTGCATGAATAAGAACATTTACCAGCACAGAATTATACATGAATTTTATAGGAAAAATTTAGAGATACTGGAAAAAATTCCTGAAAAATCTGATAATGTCCTTTCCTGACCTCCATGGAATTTGTTGCATAAGAGTGTGTTTAATTGATTGCATCTAATTAGGAGAGATGACTAAACTCCTTGAACTGCAGCAACTCCTCTACCAGTGATTCCATTTGTGTAACTATCAAAGTTCTTTAAGATCTACTTTAAAGGTAAAATTATTGTTATGGTGTATTTATGCACTGCAGAGATATTATGTTTGCTTGGCAATTCATTGCTCAACAAAACTGTTTTCTGGGTGCACCAGGAGTTATACCTGCTATTTATGCTAACAAGAGCTTCAGCACTGCAACATAATTCATGAGACTGCAGGTGCAGCATGGCCACAGAGTAAAACTAGGTTTTACCAACAATTCATACTAATGTAGTAGGGCTAACAAAGCTGCTAAATACACAGATTCCTGTCTCATTCATCCATTATAAATTGGATCACTAAAAGTGCTGTAGTCTTCATCACTGGATGAGAGGCAGTGAAGTTAAAGCTAAGGGTGGGTGTGTTGGCTTCCTGTGCCTCTGCAAACAAAGCTGTACAGCAGCAGTGGACAAGGATCTGAGAAGTAATTTCAGATGTTAGTGGTAACCTATTCAAAACACAAGTGAAAAAAGCAAGGAGAACAATGGATGGCCTTTGGTGACAGTCTACAATAGAAAAGTAGCATGATTAAAAATGAAAGCATTTGCCTCCAAATTATGTAGTCTCTTCAAAATGCCTTTAAAGATTAATTTGCTCTGCAGAAAACCTGGCATTATACATGTGATACAATGAGCAACACCCATTTTTTATGTCATTACAGAAAAAATGAGACAGGTCTCACATGCTAGTAGAAACTTTCCCACAAATTTTATATATTCTTTAATTGAATTGTTCAGTAGCATTGTCAACATGATAAACCTGCATGCTTCAAACAGAATTATGACAATACCAAAAAAAATTTCAACTATCTATTTTGCTGTCATTAACAGCCTTATTTGGGTAATTGTAAGATGCTGTTCTCCTATGTACAAGCCAACAAAAATATTAATTTAAGAGTAATTAAATCAACACTCAAGTTTTTTATTCCAAGCTCCTAGCCTAATATACAAGAAATCCATACTATGCCAGAAATTAAATGTTCCTTATCTGCTGCAAGGTGTGATTTAGAAAGCACAGCCTGAGTAGATCTACCTTAGCAATATACAGTGGAGTAACCAGATGTCAGCCACTTCCACTCAGAAAATCTGAATTTCTGTCTACACGACTTATAGTGTGATTCCCTAATTGGATCTACTGTTTTGTGTAGATACATTCAGAATTCAAAACTCCCCAAACTCCTGAAGATGTTATCTGTCTCTTACCTGCCTTGGGCAAAAATCTGAGGTTTGGCACTTCAATTTATCCTTCAGTTATAAATGCATATGATTTCCTTCTACTGCTGTCTGCAAAGTCTATAAAGAAGTTCAATATCACCTTTGGACATTGTGTTCCGATCACCAGAGAAAAGCTGGCCATCTATCACCACACAGCAGTGAACCAAAAAAACTAAACCCAAAACGCATAAAACAAAACACTTGAACAAGCCTGATACATCTACTAAATAGAAGTGACAGATTTACCTTTGCATAATGATTTTTAAAAAGCAAATGCAAGTTTGCTGCTATCTGTGTGTGCAGAGAGACTCTGTGCACACATGTAGATGTCACAATACACGTGCAGTGTTTCTATGTGTCTGGCCAATGCTGGATGAATATTTAGATACAGATCTGGTTTTCCTGGAAATCTGTTAGGAATCACTGGAAAAATGAAAATTCCTTCTAGCCTAGCAGATAAAGAAGAAAGCAACTCTGTGGTATCTGACATGAGAACACAATGAGCTTCCTCCACTTCACATTGAGAGAGGCACAAGTTTTACCTTTGCATGGGCTGGAAAACTCTCTTCCATCCCAGCTGCAGAAGGCACATCCGAGTGCCTGTGAAGGCAGGGAGGGCAGCCCAAGGGGAGCCACCCCAATGCCTACCCATCCCACCCTTCACAATTCCCAGACAAGCCCTTCTTCTCACTGTGTGACTCTTCCAGCCTGCCCCAAACCCCTGCTATGACACCTTAAGCACCTGCAGCACAGGCATTTTGTGCCAGTGAGATTTGCCAAAATCCAGAGGCGTTGCCAACTCACTTCAAGGCAGCATTGGAGGGAAGCTTTCCTGCAAAGAAAGATCTGCAGCCAGCACACTTTTATCAAAGATCTAAACATCAAGCCACCAGATGTGCCTTTATTCCCTGGCTTTTCAGTGAGGACACTCATCTTTTTAATTTTTCCAAAGACAAATATTGTCACATGGTGGGAAAATGCTGCAGAAGGTAATTATCCTAAAGCTCGCCACCGAACTAACACAGCTTAGGGAGCTGTCCTGCATATGTCCATCTCAAATGCAAATTGTATTTTATTTGAAACTGAATGAAACAAATTTATCAAGACTAAGGTATTTTTGAAATGTAAAGTGTTCAAAGTCAAGTCATGCAGGTATTATAGCCACAAAATCTGTGATAAGTTGGCCACAACACCTCAAATCAATTTGACTGCCTTCAGAATAGAAGTAATCAACATTTATATGGTCATTCCTTTGAATATTTCTTGCCTTTGAGTAGCTAAAAAACAATCATTTTTATGGTAATATATTCTGTTTTATAAACATACTGAGTACCAAACTGAACTTTTATAGGAAACTAAATTACATGCATTTCATAAAAATTTAGAAGTAATAGCTCTTCCTTTACACTTCTGTAGAATCTAAAAACACAAAAGGATGGTATATTAGATCTGAAGTGCACCATGCAGTTTAATTTTCATCAATAGTACCATACTTGTGATAGTTATTCAATATGCAGGTCACATCTGAGTGATGCTAATCTAGTCCTAATGTGCAAATCAGCATTAAGCCACAGCTGCATTGCACAGAGCATATTATATTCTCTTGCCTTCTAATGTCTGAACTTTCTACACCATGCTCCTGCTTTTCAGTTCCCTCTAAGTGTAGGTTGCTTGTTTGATGTTTTTTTTTTTAAATTCTGTTTTGAATTCCCTGTGACAGACTGCAAAAGATATAAAAAACAGTGAAGTTTTACTTGAACTTCAGAACTGAAAATAGGAGACTTTCTTATTAGATTTGTATATAGACATTTACTAAAAGAAATCTAAACACAGCAAAAATTGTCAGATATTGATTCTAAACAACTTTCACAGACTTCTCCTCTTTCTTGCTCTTTCAAAACGTGTTTTGAATTGCATGGCTGGAATAGGAATGCCCTGGAGAAAACCAGAGCCATGCTATTCACCAATACTCTAACTGGGGATTTTTGAATAATATTTAGAAAATGGAACCTGTGTCTTCCTGTGGGAGATTCCTGACTCCATGCCAGTGCAAAACACTGCCAGAGCTTGTCAGGTTCAACTCACTGAGCCTGTCCTTTGACATCCATTGCTGTCAGCATTGCTACTGAGGAAAAGCAACTCTTGCACAGAAAAAGCAACTCTTATCTCACTTGGGTGCTCCCCCCCATCCCTGCAATGCAGAAGCAGCAGACAGGAAAGGACAGGAACCACATCTGCTTTCAGTAGTCACCACAGCAGCCAAACACACCACACCTAGAGCCCCTCTGTTGCTGTTTGAAATCTGCCGAGTCCCACCTTCCCTATTTTCATCTAGAAGAGTATTTTCCAATGCTGCAAGTGACATTTTCACAGCATGGGATATGGCAACAAGTGGAAAGACACTAAAATTGGTTTAGGCTGATTGGATATCTGACTGGAAAAAAGGTAACCAGCACTGGGCTCTGTTCAGATTGATCTGACATCCATCACTGTATGCTTAGTTTTACAAATAAAATTCAGACCATGAATGTCTTGAGTTTCTAGAGGGAGGAAAAAAATCTTTTCTAAGTCCTATACATACAAAAGAAATTAAAGGCTTATTAAGTACATTCTTATAACCTAATTCTTCTGGGAAAGAGCCATAAGACCCTTGCAGTGTTTTTCCTGGATGTCAAGCAAGCATAGAAAGCTTAGGTAATTCAGAGACACGTGGTACAAGTTGCAAGTACTATTGAGTCCCACTCTTGGGCTGGCTGTTGACACCTTAATGCCACACATCCATATCCAGGGTTTAATAATATGCTGCATATCTCAAAAAGCCGTAAAATAAGCTTTTTACAATGACACAAAATTTTAATATTAATGTTTTGGCATACCCAAGTGTTTTGGAAGTAGGAGTGATGTAGGCATTGTTTGTCCTACCTTTGGCAAACATACAAGGTTACCATGGCAAAAAACCTGATTGTTCACCACAGAAAACTGATGTTACAAAAATATACATTTTCAGCTACAAAACATAATTAGGGCATGTAACTCCATTAATTCAATTGTGGTTTTACACAATTTTTATTCCTCTGGCATTGTTTTCTCCTGTTTATCTACTGTCTGACACCTTCCCCATCACCTTCCCCCTCTGCATTTCATGGTGACTGAGCCCCTCTTCACCCACTCCCCTTTAGACCTCCTTGCCTTCAGTGCCTTCCAACACCTTGTGCTTTGTTCCTGCTCCTCTTTTAGCCAGGGCCCTCCTTCCCTTTGCTCTTTAATTAGCTTCTCTTGGGCATGAATTGAAATTTCTCCTGCTGACATCCCTCATGGATTTACACTCCTTCAGGGTTTCCTCATTTCCATTCTTCTCAGAAGTAAAGGTTTCCTGTCAGAGGCAGCAGAAGCAGCTTAGATATCAGCATTTTTTCAGAAACGCCTTCATTCCCAGGTATTTCTACAGACTGTGCTCACTTTCTCAATGAAGAGTGGATCCTAGTAGGAGCTGGGCACCTTAAGGTCTTGGTCTCTTTTGTGCAAACACAAAGTAATCTCAGCACCAATCCCTTTAGCAAGTTCTTTACAGACTCTGAAAACACAGTTAAAATAAAGCCTTCTAAAATGAAAGTTTTCAGGGCAGGTAGAAACTAAGGATCATTTCTTCTCCACAGAGATAGATGCAAAGCATTACAAGAGAAGTCAGAAAATGTAACAAAGAGTAGAGCAGTGCAAGATCTGCCCCCGAGCAATTCTTGCAGTGATGCAGTGGGGGAGGGAGCAAAGGGACAGGTAAGAACAGCTCCCCAGGTCACCCTGAACATCAGCAGCTGCCAAGTACAGAGGGCTTTGGTTCTGTTTCTTACTGTTTCTAACCAAATAGCAAACCATTTCTGAAAGCAGAATCAGTTACTTACAGTCATTTCAAGAAGAGGAAAATGGTAAGAATATGTCTTAGAAAGGAGACAAATATCGTTTAACTTACCAAGTAACTAGAAGCAAAAAGTCACCTTAAAGAGACATGGGCTAAAAGAAACATATTTTACAGCTTAGCACCTCTGCTGCTTATCAACCATCTTCAATCAAGATGTAAGGTACAAGGGTATTACACATTCATGCATCATCAAAGCATGAAGCAACTGCAAAGCAAAAGCAAAATTTGAATATTTATCCTTATTCTCAAAAAAAAGGCAAAAGAAATATGAAGCTAGATTACTGAATGTAGATATAATTTCTGAAATCGAGGGCACTGTGAAGATATGAATCATTCTTGGCACACAAGAATACAAATGATTTTAGCGATCAAGTTATTAGTTAAACATATATGAATATTAGTAAATAAAAAGCTCAAAAGAAATTATTAGACTGAGATACAGTCAAACATCATTATCACTGGATTCCCATGATTGTTCGCTTAGAAACTGAATTTTATCCAATCCTTTTGAATTATTCTCCTGCCAAGTATTTTCATATATCTCAAAGGCAATTTAATACAATTGTCTAATGTCATAACCTAGCAATGGAATCCTGCAGTAAAAAATCCTGAGCCAGTGCAAAAGTATTTATTGCAGAAGTGGCCTCTTATTTTATTTTCTGTGACAGAAGAGCATTTCTATTCATATTCCAAATGCTGCTGCCAGAAATTATCTGAACATAATTTTTTTGTGTTTAGCTCCAAAGGATGCGAAGTGCTTGTCTGCTTTCCAGTCTTTAAGCTCCAGCACACAACAATTCAATCAAATTCTAAATGTCATGTTAGTCATAATTACATTAAATATGGATTAAAGGAATATCATTTGACACAGAATTCTTTGTTCCTAAAGTTTACTGATAATTTTAAATGTTAAGTTTTGTGTACCTTTCAAGTTCAGGGAACATGAAAAAGAATGTGAGAAGTTGTGGAAATTAAGCCATTGTGTCATACTTTCTAATGTGGAATTTGTAAGCCCTTAACTGAAAAATAGGAAAAGTCCAGAGTTTTGTAATATTTAATTTCCTCCTCTTTCTGTTTTGTTCAAGTGTCTCAGTTACAAAAGTGCACCCCCTCTTTTGAGAATTTGTGATTAGAACAATCTTCATTTTGGTTGCTTTTGTACTCTTTCCTTCATGAAAAATCATGGTATTTTACAATGCATGTAAGTTGCTTCACAACACTAATGTCCAAAATCATTAGTAACATTTAAAAATTGAGCCAGAAACTATAATCCTTTCCCCATTGTTAAATACCAGCTGCTAACCATTTCAGAAATCTTCTAGCATGCTTAATCAGAATTTAGTCCTTCTGCTTTCACATAATCTGTTTCCAATACAAAGCTATAAACTCTTAATTCTCCAGCCTTTATTTATCCTTAAAGAGGCAGGTGAAGAGGGACACCACAGGGCTCTTAGCCTGAGAGGGATTTCTGAAGGCTTCTGGGAAAATCCATTTTTCTGCAGTAAAGACTAAAGCCAGCTGAATATTAGCAGTTCTAAAGAGAAAGCATAAACAAGGTTAAAAATTGATGTTGTAGAGGAGTTCTTCCAAGAACAGGACAGCTCTCAGGGCTCTGTTGGTTTGGAGAGGTGACTCCATATACAACTCCAATGAAAACAGGAAAATCCTGTGAGAACCAGACAACATAGCAGGGAGAAAGGGCTCCTTGGGAAGAGGCTGGGAAAAGCCTGGAGTTTTAAGTTATCTGCTTCTACAGAGTTCAGAAAGGAAGGACTTCACAAGCTTTCTATGTAAAAACAGGATTGCATTATGTACAGTTGACTTTAGACTAAAGCTTCTATTCCAAACAGAGAGAACCTGGAGAGGCCTCAAATATTACTTGAGGCAGTGGGTGATGGTAGTGCCAAAGTGACATAAATTTCCAAGGAGACACATTTCAAGCTTCTATTCTTAATCGATCAAAGAACTAACTGGAGTCCTAAGTGCAGAAATGAAAGATGGCAAGAAATAATTACTGAAAAAAAAATATTAAAGGAACTTGCATTTCAAAAAAAAAAAAAAAAAAAAACCAGAGAAAGGAATACCCTTTTGTTAAAACATGTCTAGATACGGCAACTCCAAAGCTACTAATTGTAAAGTGACATGAATGAAAGCAAAACACATACACTGTTACCCACAAAGGACAACCACAGGGGTGTTCTGTGAAGATGATTCTGCCAGGACAGTTCTGCAGGTAGATTTTCACTTAGACACTGTTGTAGCTTAAGATTTAGATATAACCCACAATAACCTGAGCACAATTTGCTAATGCTGACTGAGCTGTTATGGCCATATTAAAAAGTTTAATGCACCTAAAATGAAAGTTCATGAAGTTACCAAGTGTCAGGGAGTTTCCCCTTAATAAAATGAAGCCATCCTGGGTTTTTTACAGGATGACATCCGCTCTGAATAAGCACGATGCTAAGGGAAAGGAGAAAACAAAAAAGCAAACAAAACACGAACACCAAGCCTATAGATTTGCTACTAATGTAGTGACTGCTAAGTTTCAAAGTAATATTATCTTTAATTTTAAATGATCATCAGATGGCTTGCACGACCTGTCAGTTATCAGCACGCTGCTAAGAGCAAAAGCTTCCAGCCATTCCTAGAATGGCTCAAAAAACAGTATTAAATATTTATCAATCTTTCCATATCTCTAAACTTCTGGAATTTGCCCACATTAAAAAATAAAAACAAAGCACACACAAATGCAGTTTCAGAGATCTTTCATGAGTTTTCCCAGTGCCAATTTCATGCACAAGTGCAGACCTTACCATTAGGGAATCTGGCTTGAAGTTTGGGATGGACTGCTGGGAAACCACATCACACACTGGTACTCAGGAAGAGGCATGTTGGAAAGAATTTAGAATTCCCAGAGGTCCTACAAAACCAGTGTTTAGAAGAATAAGAATTTCAATCATTTCATGTATTTTAGGCCCCTGGAATACTGAAGAATAAATTCTATCCAAAATTCACATTAGCGTGTCAAATGCAAAAACACAGCTTCTGTTTGTAGGGTACTTGATTTCCTCTAGGCACTCTTAACCTGCAGCATTTGACTTCACATTAATAAGCAGATAGGCACAAAATTCCTTCAAAAGGTATTTTATATGGTTTAATAATGTTGTTTTGACCTGCTACAGAAGATTTTTACTTTGTTTCTTTGCTTTTTTATTTGTTTCCTCCGATGTTCCTGTGTAGCTGGGTTTTTCCAATTAACAGTTTAACTGTTTTGTCCCCTGCTACTTGAATGCAATTTACACTTTTAAAAGGTGTTATTATCTGCATCCATTGCAACACAGATCGTGCAAAGCATCAGACTGAGAACTACTGAAACCTTACAAATGTGCAGGGGTTGATTTCTCATGGTACAACCCTGATAGAGTAAAAACTTGATTTTCTGTCAAACTTACTTAAATGTCCCAGCAGACATCTAGAACATCTAATCAGCACAGTATGAGTAGGCAAGGTGCTTAACCATCTCAATGTAGGATGAGATACAATGAATTGAATAAGCCATAACATTTTTGGTTAAAAAAAATACAGGCATTAGACTACAAACATATGTTATCTATTTATAGCTGGTGACCTATTTTACTCACTCAGAAGTACTCAAGGCAAATGCTGCCATTTGCCCTTAACCCCTAGTTTCCTGTGAAGAGGAAAATGCAACACTTTATTTCTGCATTAGATTGTCTGAGTCCTGTAGTATATAAAAAGCAGATTAGAGAAATGTCTGTATGTGCCAGCATCACACTGTAAGTGAAAGAGACTCTTCACTGGAACAAACAAACAAATCAACCTCAAAACCTCAATCTTTTACCTGAATGTTTTTGATTCAGGTGCTTTCACAGTATCTGAAACGTGTCTGTACAAATACAGCACCGAATTTTGAAGAGGCAGTAGGAATAAAAAGCAAATAAATTCTGTAAGTGTATCATCCCCAAAGCCTGGGGTTTATTTGGTCATATATACACTTTCCAAACAGAAAGTCCTCTACTGACAAAATTCCAGTGTTTTTTAGGACTGTACCATGCATTATTTATGGTGTTATCCTTTCTTCCTTTTCCCTGCCCAATTAAGTATTCTTGATTTTTACAGAGTAGAACTACATTTTCTGTTGGGTCTTGAAGGACTTCTGTGACTGTGCTCATGAATAAATTCAGAAATCTATGAATCTGAGGAACTCAACAGTTAGGTCATAAGAGTTTTTTATGTTTTCCTATGTTTTTCATCACAACACAAAGCACCACATTGGTTCCAAATACAAGAAATATCCATTTGGTCAGCAAAGACAATACTGGTATCATTTGATATTGGCAGACAATAGCTGAGTTTCCACAACATAACATGAAGTATGGCGGCCACATCAAGAGTTCCTTGGATATGATTTTTGCCTCTGTTGAGCTGCAGCATGAAGTAACCAATGTTCATTAATTTTAATCAGCTAAAGCCAAATAGAGCCACTTTTGTCATGTTAAACAGTCATGTTTAACAGAGTCACAGACACTGCAAAAGTCTGGTTATCAGTCAGGTCAATGATTCTCCCAACATCCAACACCTGACCTTGTGCACCTCACACACATCTGAACAAGCTACGGATTCCCCCTCTCACACGTGGATAATAGTGGAAAGACAATCATTTTACAAACATATTAGAATGGGAAATGCCAAGGTCTTTTACTTGGCAGGTAATGCAATAGGAATTATATAATTTGCTTCTCTGTATTTAAGTGTTCTAGAAGAGACCTGGTCATACTATGCAGGTATAATATTTGGCTGGGTAACTACAGTCACATGTAAAAATCAGTAGAAAGTACTAAGTAAAAATAAAATTTACTTCTATTACTTTACATTTTATTTTTCTGGACTAAAAATACAACACTTCTGTTTAGATTTATGTAGGAGGTACACACCACTACGGGTTATTTCATTCATTTATAAGGACAAATTCCTAAATTGATTTGGTTTTCTAAGTCTGCATGTCTGAAGTTTAAAACCTGTGCTTCTCTCCCCTCCAAGAAAAATAAGTGAATGTAAAATACAGATTTAGCAACAACACCCGTCCAATTCATCAGCATCCTAAATTATTACAGAGTTTAATTTTTTTCATTTTTTACATTTTTATTGCACCAGAAATAGCTACAAGTAGTTCCATCCTGTAATTGAAGTAATATGTTCATGGCTAGCAGCTTTAGTCACTAGAATGAATGGGGAAAGCCATGCTAAAAAATAGTACTTGCAGTATTTATTGAACTATGCAGAAATTTAAGTAATCAAAATTAACTGGTTTTATCCAAAACAGTTATTTTATTTTGCTAATGGTCAATTAAAAAAGAGTTGGATTCACATTGAAACTGAACTCATCACAAACCTTTTAGCACAGTGGGGGATTAATGTCTAATAAAAAACAATTTGTCAGCAATTGATAATTGACATATTAAAATTCAAATGTTCTCTCTTTTTGTTTTCTTCTTCTGTTTTACAAGTGTATGTGCCCAATTGTAAGGATGGCTGTTATGTAATATGATCATCCATTACTGCCTCTTGACTTCCCCAAATCATTGAAACACTTGGAGAACAGCACATGTTTTTCACATTAGTGCTCAGTGTTCCTACAATTCCTAGTTTGCTTCTGCATGTAAACAACACCATGTGACAGTCACTCCACACTATAAATTTCTTTAAAACCTTGATTAAAGCATTTAAATGTAAAAATGGAAATAATGACTAAGATAAATTTCAGTATTAGTCAATGGTTTGAGGGTGAGAAAGGGAGAGACAAAGTTAACCAACAGTGACTTTTTTCCTAAAAAGAAATACTCCCACACACAAGGAAACTGGGGTTAGGAGAGTAATTTAAAATTAACATGCTGGTTGCTTTCATCCCAGCATAAATATCACTGGCTTTCAGATACCATTATCATGAAAGACTAATATTAGAACTGTTCACAAATATGTGTATTGTTTTCCTGGAATGAGCTTATTTTTGAAATTATGTGAAAGGATATTTGCATGAACAGTTTTGACCTCTTCCCTTGCTCTTTGCCCATTAATATATCTCAGCTGGTTTGCATTTCAACATTCCAAAACTTCCAGTAGTTTTCAAAACTCAACTTTTCTCAAAGAAATCATGCTGCTTTTCCTTTCTCCTCACACTCTGAACTCTGCACAAGCTTGCTAATAGATTTAAAGATATACTGTTCCACAATGGTCCAATGGTAGCATACTGAAATTCAAGTGTTATTTCATGAACAGCCAGGAAAAGAAACAGTGTCTGTATGTCAGTGGAAATTTGGAATTGCTTGTAAGCATTTAATCTTGGTTGTCAACAGCATGTTGGGTCATTGACTTTTAGAGCCTTGAAACGAAAACATTTTTTTTTAGACACTTTGAATACATATTCTGGTATTTATTTCACTTCAAGAGCCATGCTTGCTAACTACCATAATTACATTTTTAAAAAATGGTAGAAAAGGTTTTCTCTAGAGGAGATTCATGTGTGTTTATATATAGTGGAAAAGTCATTTCCATTACATTTGGCATCATTTTTATAACCCACACTAATTGCCTCGCTCACAATTAATTTGGGTCACTTCAAGAATGAGCCAAAAGGAAGTCTGTTTCACATGCATTCCTGAATGGAGTCTAATCCTATAAAATCAATGCTGAATGTACTAACAGCAGGTTTATAAAATCAAAGTACTTAGAAGGTTTGAGAACTTCACACATAGACAGACTTCACTGGCTAACTTGAAGAGTCAAAGAGAAAAAGACCAATATTTTCATTTATGAAGATTCATCGTGCTGAGAGGGAAGGGAAAGATGCACATGCTGGGTACCCCAGGACCTTGATTAAATACACAGATCCAGCATGAAATCCAAATAAATAAAAGTTTGTGTGTGAAGACCAGGCAGCAATATACAAGTATAAAACTCACAAATACTGTATCACTTACGTACTGATACTCTACAGAACAATATATATGCACACCACATTTAACCTATATGATGAGTCCTGTATCCAAAACTAATGTCCTTTTTCCTATTGAAATCCTCTAACAGTTTAATGTCTATTAGATAGATATACATCCCTTGACAAATAGGTCATTATACTGTTAAATTTCCATATAAGAACAAAGGAGGTGAAAAACTCTCAAAGCACCTTTTCCTTTGCTTCTTTCTAACTGACACTATCTGTTCAGGTCTTGACAGCTAAAGTAAAAGGAAATCAAACCTCTCAAATTAAGTTACTCTATGTTGATAGCTATTCCCACAACATCTATCATCCAGAAGCATCATTAGGACCAGATGTGTTGCACTGACAGAAGACACTGTCAATTGCATTAAACCAGAAAAGACTTTAATAAAACCATTTAAGCACACTAACAAATTCGATGGCATCCCAGAAAGACAGGGGATGTTGGGACATGGGGGAGGGAATGCTCTGTCTACAGGCTGTCTTTCAAATTTCCAAACTGAGAAAAATAAAGCAGATGTTTAAACCAAATGTCCTTAACTACTTTGTAGCTGAGTACTTACTGAGAAAGTTTGTAAAGCTCTCTGTGTCACTGGTAGCATTGAGTAATACTGTACAAGCCTTTGGCTTTGCCCCTTCAAGACGTGGCTCTCAAAATTTGGGGCTGTCCTGGCCATAAACCACTAAGCAGCACCCCTCTCTCTATCACAGACCAGGAGAGAGGTCACCACTCTGTGCCATACTTGTCTTTCTTCCCACCTTAGAAGTCCTCACTCACACTCACCATGCTGTGACCCAAAACAGATTTTATTCGTACTTTGAGTACAGACATTTACAGACATAGGCATGTGTAGCTGCTTTTCTCCAGGGGCAGAAATAGTTTCTTCTGTTTGAGCCAGGGCCACATGTTGCATGCACTGCTGGCAGATGGTCTTTTCAACACGTAACAGTTGTGAAGGCTGAGTTTTTGCAGCAACTCACACCTAGCACGTGTGCTTCACAGGAAGAAGTCTTAATTGTGCTCAATCTTGATACGTCTGCTGCTTACCTAAATTACCACTATTGTGGTGTTTTGTCCTACTTGTGAAGACTGCCAGCCAGCACCTTCAGGTCTGTCTGGCCATTGAAATGCAGCAGTCATGATCTTGCTGATGGAGTCAGTGATTACTCACCATTAATAATGTTGCTTGTTGTGGTTGAGGTAACGTGAATCAAGCAAATCAAGTGCTCATTTTCAAGATGCCTACAGATAGAGATACATGACATATTTGTGACTATGGGAATTAAAGAGTATCTATACAGGACAGCTATAACCACTGAGATTATTAAAATCTAAACAGTGGAATTAAAGCACTACCTCAAAACCCTAAACCATTATCAAAGGAGGTACAGCAAATCTATTCCACTATCCAGGGAGTACTTTCAAAGCCAAGTAGCTCAGCACATTTCTGTGTGAGCATTTGAAATGGTTTCTTCAATGTAGATATTCAAGGAGCTTATGAGGTGGTTTATTTCTAAAGAGAAGAGAGCCAGCCATCAAAGTGTTTAGGGTAGACAGGCATGTACTAAGTCACATTTGGTTTCTTGATTCAGCAAGTGTATTTGTTCTTATAATTAAGATTTGCTACTTCTAGATCCCTTGAAGAAATGTAATGTGCTTACAATTATGCAGATGTTCTTCCTTAATCTTTCAAGAATATATAGGTTTTGCTTTTAAGACTGCTGTTGTAGTTTAACTGCTGCTGACAGTTTCTGCCATAGTATTTCCTCTGAGAGGTGAGATGATTCTTATACCCCTTCTCTACAGCTTTCTTAGGCTCAGCTGTTTCCTAGAACTTCTTATTCTAATCGTTTTTGTCTAGATGCAGGAAAGCAGAAGGCAGATGATCCTGCAGGCAGTGCCAGCAGGGAACATATCTGTCCAGTCCCCAGGCCCTTGGCCAGCAGGGGAGAGCTGAAGGTCCAATGTCACCCACTTTCTGGCATTCTCCAAGCTTGATCCCACTGCTCCCAACAGCCTGGCACACCTGGGGTACACCTGTATTTAATTGTTTGGCTTGTAAAACTGCAGTTAACTAAGATTAGAACTTAACTTTCCCTAAGAAAGAAGAGTCCTTGCCAGTCTCAGCTACCAGTGACCTGACAACAGATTCCTGATATGCTATTTCCTGTTGTCATTTCCAGTGTCCCTCATGAGAGCAGGATGGAAACAATTAGTACCCAGAAAACTGAGTTTTGTATTTCAGTGCAATGCACAGAGCATCTTGCACTGACTCAGCCTCAGCCATTGTTCACAGACATTACTCTTCCTACTAATTCAATATTCAAATACTGAAAACACCACAACCATTTTACCTCTTGCCTCCTTCCCATTCCCTCAGTAAGCAAATTAGATTAAGTGAAGGGATTTTTTCAAACCTGCAGAGATGTCTGCTCACTTAAGGAAATCCCAGATAGCAAAACCAGATGGTTTCAATAGGAAAGATGAGCTAGAAAGAAACTGCACATAAGCACACAGCCAAGGGACAGTCTTTGCTTTCACAGCATAAGCCAGACATAGAAGGGCACCACTTGACTCAAATCACCTGCATGCAGTTACTGGAACAGGATTCAGGTAGCTGGAAGCAGCAGCTGGCCTCAGACCTGGTTCAGCCCTGACAAAGGCAAGATTATTAACAGAAGCTGGCAGTGTCAATTCTGCTATATGTCACTATTAAGCTGGGTCAACAGCACATTGCACTCACACCTTCGGCTGAGTCCTGAAGAAAGGTCAGTTCTTAAAGCACCAGGTCTGCTTCTAGCAGGACTCTTCCATACTGAGGACATTTCTGCAGCATGTCCTCTTTCTTGGCATTTTGACTACAGACTCAAAATATTTTCCAGGCCTTAATTATTAGATCTGGCCAAAAATGGAACTTTTGACACTTCAACATTTCCTTTTGCTTTAATTCAGAAGGAATAGCTGCAAACTTCCCATAAAAGTAAAAATAAAGTTCTTTGGAACTACTAAGTTCCAATGTTTACATGCCTCATTGGGGTCTTTTACCTTATATTAAAAAACCATGAAAATTAATTGATTCAACTTTACTTATTTTTTTATAGATTCTTAATCACCACTGAAGTGAAAGAAGCCCTGCAAAACAATTTGTGATGAAGCATTTTCACAGATAAATGGTTCTGCTAGAAGAATTTCAGCTGGCTCTTTTGAATTCTCTTTTCTCACAAAAAGAAATCAGACTTACTAATCTTGCAGCCTACATCAGCAGAGGCTCTGGTGCTTTTTGCTGAGGCTAAATTTCTGGTGGTCACAGTTATTTCTATATGTGGTAACTTCCTTCCTCTTTCAAACACTGAAACTCAATTTGCTTAAGCATATAGTGGTGCATTACTACAAAGATATGGGAAGTGGTTTCATTTTCTGTGTTCCAGTAAATGTCCCTTCAATAAGGACTTGCAAATACAGACAGAGCTTGGCCGGCAGAACATTACACTCTCAGTGAGGTATATGAGATAGTGTAATTTTTAGAAGAACCTTAGAAACCTCTCATCTCTCCATCAGGTCAGCCTAACACTAATGGGGACATCACATTCCAGGGAAAATAACATGAACTTTCCCACTGTATGCACTGTATAAACAGATTTATGTTGCAAATCAAATCTTACTGTCTGTCTTAGAACAAGACTATTCCTGCAGCAGGTTTCAAGGAGGAGACCATTCATTCCACATGGGAGATTGAAAACAGTCAGGTATGAGCAAAGAGCTCCTGGGGTATAAAATAGGTTGGAAACCCTAGGTCATAAACTAATAAATCATAGGTGAACCCACTCATAGCACATATAAAAATAAAGGGTCAACTAGTTTAATGCTTCACTGTGCTCTTAATGTGAGATGGTACTATTGCAATAGGCAGCTTCCTCAGAACAATGCTAACCACAGGGGTTCACCGAGCTACTATTGAAGGAAAACATCTTTCAGTCAAAGAAAAAACAGGCTTCTAACATCTCAACAGCTAAAAATGTGGTAGGTGAGGCAGTACCGATTCCTCAGAACCATACAGCTCAATGCATATTAAACCTTATCAAATAATTCCAAAAACCCCTTGGTTTTAATTTGAAATGCTAGAGCAGCGATACTACAGACAGATCTCCATCAATGTAGCAAAGTATTTTCAGCTACCCTAAAGAATGTGAAGTTCTCTACTGTTCCTTCCAGCAAGGGAAATATCTAGATCTCAAACTCCCATTACATGCTGAACACAGCTCTTAGTAACACAATATTTGATGGGCAGTTTTTTAACTAAAAGCATGCCTGAGGACAAAATAACAGCAGCATTCCATGATGGATGACAAATAAATCCACTGTGGACCAAGAAACCCAACCCCAGCAGTCCTATTTAGAACAAGCATGTCCTGAATATATTCCCTTGCTACCAACTCAACTCCATTTGTACTATGCAAGGTTTTATATAAACCAAGTGCAGAGACAGCTGCTCTGAAATCTTAGAGATCTCATGTGTATTAACAATTCTGGTGCTACTGGCATGACCTATTCTTATGCTTCCACAATTTTGGAAAGGCATCAGTGTCCAAGAGGCAAGGAGAAGCCCCAGGGAGTGCAGACAGAGTCAGAGTGACTCTGCACACAGCAATTGGCCTCCTGTCATTGCAACCGCTCCCACTCGGACCCAAAAGGTCAAAAGCATATTAGAACTGTTAAGCACCTGCAGTGGATTACCAGGTTCAGGACAGATAAGATTGCATCTCCCAGCTCTGGCTGGCACAACTGTTAACAGCTAATCTTGTCCTTAGAGAGCAGCTCTGCAGCAAACAGGATTGCTGCTCAGCTCTGCTTTCCCACTCAAGCAGCAGGCTCGCCTATCTGAAATGACAGCTGCTGTTTCTTGTACCACTTCTATAACTGTGACTTGAGTCTCACTGCAGAATGTCAACATTTGTGTTCAACAAATATGATTCACCATGTTTTGAAAGTAACAGAGATGGAATGATAGAGGCAGCATATGATTCACCACAGCCTTGAAACTGCACAGAGCTATGTTTCATTTGAATTATGCTACGAACATTTTTTGTCTCTGAGATATTTGCAACAGTAAGACTTTAAAATAAACACTTACAATCAAAAATCGACCAATATTATTTGGCAATTCTTGCCACAAACTGCTAATCCAGAAAAAATAATCTATGATTTTTTTCCTTCCCCCCACTTCTAATTACATTTTCACTGAAGCACACTGAATTTCCTTCTTCCTTCATATTTGCCTTTGCCTTCACCCAGTCTTCTATTGCTGATGTCTTTCATTTTATTATCTGCAAGATAGATTTGAATTATGCTTTTATATTTTTCTCTGTTCATTTTAAATTGCACCCTTTGATTACAGGTATATGACTATAGGTGCCTCTAAGCCATGTTTTTAAAAATAGTTTTTAAAATAATTAATACTTCATTTTTGCATATCTTTGCTTGCTATTAGTAATTTATACATTATGTATATAATAGCACTGGAGGCAAAGATAAATTAAAGACTCAGTGGGGCAGGCATCATGCAGAGCAAGGGATTTTTTCTTCAAAGACACTAAAAACACAAGCTAGACAAAACAGAAAAGAAAAATACTTTTTAATGCCCTTTGAATAAAAATATGAAGGAGCAATGAATATATTAACCATGATTCAGCAAATGAACATGGGAATGATTTAAACACATGCCTATGTGCTTTATCAATTCACAGCCCACATATCTTGCCTGAATTCATGTAAGATCTCAGTTTTGGCCATAAAGTCCTGCTTCCCCTCCCACAGGAGCTTACACTTGTGAGTAATGCCACACCTGAGAAATGCATCACAGCTCTGAGGCCAGACTTCTGCTTGTTCATAAGAGGTCAAAAATTGGTAGCTGCCAAGCAGTTTCCCAGCTGACCTTGATGAAGTCCTGTAACTCTTACCCTCACCTTTTTTTAAGCCTCATGCCCCTTTCAACCTTTTCTCCTCTAATGAAACTGTTCATCAGTTCTCTAGCATGAAACCATGCATTCAGAAAGATGACCCACAACCTGGCATTATATAAGTGCGATATTACTAAAAGAAGCAAGATTTAGTTGGAAATGCTCTATAACACCCAATTAAAGTACAGAGAATTGCAATTTTAGTATGTAATTTAGTTACAACCCGTTCACCTGCTAATGCAAACTGGTCTCACTATAAAGCCACTTTGCACACAAAGTGCTACTGCGGCCACTAGATGTCAGTTTTACACACTTTAAAATGGACAATTCCCTTAAAAAGAGTAATTCTCCGTTCACAATGGAAACAGCTCTCTATTATGTCATTCTTTCTGAATTGGTCTTTAATTTTACATAGCTCATATTTTATTTACATTCTCCCCACTTCTCCCCCACCTCCTTGGGACCTAGCTTTTCTTCATTAAAGAAAAGACAAAGTCCTCTATGCCTTTATTCTATGATTTTCTCAGTCTGAGACACTGGCAGTTTTTGCCAGATAACCTGGCAAAAGTCTATAGTTCAGGTTGTGTCTCTAGAGGCCATCACTGAAATCTTACTTTTATTCCCCAGAGATATTTTCCTATTCCATAAGGACACTTTTACTAAGAAATGCCAAAGTAATTACAGATAATCTACCATGCCAGTTAATAAGGCATATCCTTAATATGGGTTATTACAATTTTATGACTTTTCAGATTTTTACTTACAATGACTGCCTAAATTTAGATAGCTGTTATTTATGCACTAAATCTCTGTCTCTCAGAAGTAAAAAAATGCAGACGTGCATTCCTCCTAGTCTCCTACAAGGGGACCTTCCAGGTGATTTTCTTAAAAACAGTTTTCATTAACAAGTCTTAACACAAACTTGGTCATACTGAACACAGAACTTCTATATTATGCACTTATTTTATCACAGCAAAATGAAATTTCTTTTTGTCAAGTAAATCTGTCTTTAATCCCTGCCCCCAAAGAAAAAACATTGATGAAAATTAGGAGGAAGTTAAATTCATTATATATTATTACATTCAAATATATGCATAACACACAAAAAGCAACAAACATTTCCAAAGGTATCCATGCTCAGAACTGGCAACATTACAGAATGTAGCTCTGAATTTCTGTAAGGTAATGACAAGACTGTCACCTTACATGCAGCTGTACTGCCCAGATATTGACAGTTTATCTAGCAACACAGTATGTTTGTTTACCATCATGTCAAAGGAATCCCTCCCCTCACCCTCATTCACATCAAAAACAGACATTTTCAAGCTCCTACTGGTCCTTCACAGCTCTTCTGCAAGGTATTCTTTGCACCTGCAGCTGTAACCATCTCATACAAGTGCTTTCCTACCAGAAAGGGCTAGAAAGTAAGGAAGGGGAAAGATGTACTTCAATTAACTTCCAAATAAAGTTGAGAACACTGTATCATGCAATCAACTCTATCAACAACCTTCTCCAAAGACATCCAAAAACTTTTTTGAGGCAACAATTCCACTGAAACCATCTGTCTGCACAATCTCAGCAACTGCAAAAGCATGGCAAAAAAAAAACTCCAAAGCAAACACAGAATCCAAAACACATCAAGTCCCATGACTGCTGACAGCGGCGTTCATGACTTAGGAGCCTTCCTTAGATAAGTGCTGTGCCTGGGGCAGATGATGGTGTCTGCAGGCTGTGTGTTGTGTTGCAATGTTTTACCCCATTCCCTTTACCTTCCTACCAGCACTTGCTACCCCTTATCTGCCCAGCAGGCATCCCCAGGACTGTAAAATTCCCAAATCCCACCTAGCCAAGGCACGTAAGCCACCCGCACACACACTGCTCCCCTGCAAGCATGTGCACTGAAGCAGAGCACCTCACACATGCCAGATCACTCTGCAGGTACTGCACAGTCCACAGCACAAGCCAATCTAAACTTCCCCAGATGAAAACACACAAAACCCACTTATGGGTCTGCAGCTCCAGATTTTAGAGCTCGTACCTTCTCTTTGCTTTTGATGCAGGGCATCTCCCTTGTCAGCACCCATGGTGGCAAGCAGCTACAGCAGGAAAGGCTCAGGTCCAAGACATGCTTCTGCAAGTAGAGGAGCAAAAGACACACCTCAAACATTTACACTACTACAGCTTTCTCTTGCTCTGCTGTCTGCAGAACAAAGCTGGTTGGCTCAATCTGCAAGCTAGGAATTTTGGTTACTCTGAGCTACTGAGCTAAGTAAGTGAGTTACTGAGAAAGTTGATGTTGGGTGAATGAAGCAGCCAGTAGAAATGAGGACATGAACAGCAGGCTAGAAGAGAAGAGATTTTTTCAGATGCGTGCTAATTTGTGCTCTAATACGAAATTATAAACATAAAACAAGCAAAACAGAAAAAAGGGGGGAAAAAAGGAAACTAAAGAGCACTCTGTCCCTTTGGTTCCTCATTGTATATTTGGCAACTCAAATCCCTCCAGGAAAGAAACTACCTTAACTTCTTCTTTATCACACGTATTCATTTGCAACTTATTCCATTCATGCCAATATGAATCACTAACAATGTATATCATAAGCAAAACCAGAAGCAATGGTTAATTAAAATCTGGAAGCATTAGTCATCTTCCTACAGAAGCTACCATGTAATTTCAAAAGTGTTGAGTTTGCAAGATATTTTTGTACTCTTTCCTAAGACCAGAATTCTGCTGCTAAAGAGCAGCAGCAGCTCTTAGTTTCAATCAATAGTGCACTTTACTGAAGGAAAAAAGAAAAAGCTTTCAGCTGGACTCACAGATACCAATAATCTCAAACCTCAGGGAACCACACAGCATAATCCCCTCATTAAAGACTGTCCCGGAGGAGGAGGAGGAGAAATAAGTTAAAACTCTCTCAATAAAAAAATCCCCAGTAAAGGAATTGCTTAGATCCATAGCTTCCTTCTCTATCAAGCTCCATCGCAAGTTTAAAAAGTGCTCGATCTGACCACATACGCAGCACTTGCCTGGGTGGAAAGGCGGCCGTGCTTAGGCAGCACATTCCAGCAAACAGCACCTTGTAGGACTGAAAGTTACACAAGATACTTCTCCGACATCACCAAGCCATTATACCCCGGCAATCTCCAGACACACAAACTAAAGGTTTAAATACTCTGTTTTGCAATGAAAAGGAAGCGAACAAGAATCCAACACTTACAACAAAAAGCATCGAACAAGAATCCAACCCTTACAACAAAAAGCATCGCTGCCTCCTCCTCTTACTTGAAAAGTGCGAGAGGTGGTGAGGAAATAGCCCAGCTCCAGCTGGTCATTGATATGCGGAGGCAATTTGGGGAGTCATCGCTACAGCTGATGAAGCCCCAGCAGCCCAGATGGGCCTCTGTGGCAATCACACAGCTCAACACAGTTTTAAATTTCCTCAGGAATTTGGTGATTTCGAGATCTGCTGGATCATCTGCTAATTACCATACCCACTACATGTAAATATGCAGATGCTTTCAGTTACAGTATAATTCCAGGCTGAGTATTAAGTGTAGGGGTTTCTCTACTGTCTGAAATGACATATTTTCATAATAAATATGCCAAAGAAATGCAGAAATTCACTGGAATTTAAAGACAGACTGAGGAAATATGTTTTCTCTGAGAATGTATATGTCTCCACTTGATCTTCTGTTATACACTTATTATTAGTGTCTCCATTTGTATGCCTGATACAAACTCGTCTATCATGCTAATGAGATGGTGAGAGAAAAGGCAAAATATTTGGGTTTGGGACTGATGGCTGGGGAATTATTCAGAAAAAACAGATAGATCTGGGCAAACATCAGTCATACTACAGCAAACTCAGTATCACTGAGTTCACTGTAAAGTATCTGTTTCAGAGATTTCACATCCACTGTAGGACTGCCTAGGAAGTGTCAAGAAATACACAAATTAATTTGCTCTTCACAACACAAAAATAGATGGATCATTCGAATTGCATCTATTAAATGGACTTATTTTCAGCCTGACCTATCCTCTGCTGAAATCTAAGGTGAAAAAGAGGGCATTTTAGTATTAGAAGGTTTCTGGACTGAAAACATGTAATCCCACACTTGGTCTCAGTACAATCCAAAGATTTTACTGGAAAATCTGCACTAAAGAAAAGTACATAGATTTAAAAAAGGTTTAATATAGACTAACTTAAAATTCTGACTTCAGTTTGACTGCAAGCTGAGCACTAGCTTCAACATCAAAAGTAATGTATGAACTCCTTGTTCACATTGAGGTGAAAGGTATACAGAACTATACAAACCATTGAAATCATCCAGTGAAACTGTTTCCAGTACCTGAATTAGCTTGTTCAGCACTAGAGTGGGCACTTTATGTGCCAAGGTAGAACACAAATTCTATCTCTTTTTCATCACCAGCTTTTCATGGGTTGAGAAGTCATGCAGAACTTTAGAACAAGAACAGACCAAACAGAAGGTTGAATAATATCCCAGCCATTGTTAAAGTGTCTTCCACTCAGCCATTGTTATACTAATCTGCTGATTTGAGTAAAAAATCCCAAAGAAATTCTGTGTCGAAAGAGACCACATTAAATGGCTTGCTTATCACTTCTTGAATGATTCATTAACCAGCCTAATTTAATCTGCCACATGCCCGGTAAAATTCCAGTTAAACAACGCACTGTGTGCTACCAGCTTTCTAGAAATGTTACAACAGGCCAATAGCAAAAAGTTAAGCATTAACCAAGATGAGACAAGCATGTAGCTACAAAACTAAAAACTGTTTATTCAGGTCTTTCCTTTGTTCACTTTTTAAAATATCATGTATTTAACTTCATAGATTGCTCTTGATTAAAGTGATCTTCATTTAAGCCATAAAACCTGTTTTCTCTCTTTTCAGAATGCATTAGATTATGAGCTGAGCAGATTCAAAACAATGCACCAGCCGTAAGTCTCTCATTATTTCATGTTTCCCCATTGAATGACTAATTCACTTGTACTCTGACAGTTGCTCTGTTAATGAATCAGGAAAAATGAGAATTGAAATTTCCTGCTCATGTGAAATTTAACATTCATTGGCGGGGGTGGGACTTCCTTGGGATTAGGATCCTGGAATGTTTACAAGAGCCATGGTTCAGATCAGCTGACAGGAAAGTCTCTTCTGCACCAGATGATGAGTGTTATTCTTTCTCAGAACAGAAAGAGACAACCATAATATTAGTAAAAGTAGAAGTTCAACTTATTCCAGAACACAAAGGCTCTTTGCTTGTATAGTCAAATTTTCAGAATTGGTTTATCTACTACTTAGGATAAATTCAAGTGATCAGTTTAACAAAGCACTATGTTGAAAGTAATTTAAATAAAATTTAAATACAGTACTGAATAAGCAAATATAGATATAATGGTTGAGAAATGCCTTCATATAACTTGTGACAAATCAAGCTAATTTCAAAGGATATCCTCAATGTTTAAATATATTATTTCTCTTGCAGTACTACACAGAAATAATATTAGGGAATTTTCTTTATGAACCAATGAAACCAAGAAGACTTCAGTTTAATACAGTATGTTGCTTTCTTCATCTAATAGTTGTTATTATTTCATGTAGCTTTCACCTCTCCCGCTAGCTGGGAAAACATTGATTTATTTACAAATTGTTTTCTGAATTCCACTCTATTGGTGAGAAAGCGGATGGACTTAAAGGCATTTTTACCCATTAAATTCCAATTCCTATTGACAGGAATTTGTTGAGAGCATAGGTAAATATTCTTCTGGGTTTAATTTAATAATTAACTAGATGAGTAAAAAAATATCAAAGGACTTTCTTGCAAAGCAATTTAGTCTAACGGGACATCATTTTGAGAGAAAATGTAGAGAGAATTAATATAAAGTCAACCAAGGAGATGTCTTCTCTTTCTGATATACATGAATCTGATCTGCTACAATATTGGGTCAAACAGAAATATATTGGACTGAGGCTGAGAGTTGCACTTCTACTGATGTGGGCATTCAGGCTTTGAATTGTCAAGTTGTATACTGGAGTAACAAAAGTGTTTTGCCATATGAATTCTGTTGTCCAAAGCATTAAAATTCCTTAAATTCACAGTGTGGATGTCGTATCCCTGGAACCAACTTCCACTCTAAAATGTGTTACTCTTACATCATACTATCTGCTACTGCAAAAACTGCCTGAGTTTCTAGCACTCTAACTGGAGATGGTCTGCATTGATCCACCTAAAACAGATTAATTGACCTGTTCAAGTATGTTCATACAGCAGGTAATTCCCAGTGGACCAAAACACTAAGGATAGGTAAACAGAAAATAAGTAATTGCCAGTCAAGGTGAGACTGAAATCCTGTGTTTCTCCTGGCAGTGACCAGGGTTTCAGGTCTCTGCCTTTATGAATGTTGCTTCATGAGGGCTTCATTAGGCAGGAGTTAGGTTCTCTGACCACCAGCAAAAGCTCTTTGCCTTTCCCATTCTAGTTCAACACTTGGTATTCTTGTTTTCCACAAGATTTTAAGTCTACAAGGCTGTAAGTGCTCTGTGAACTAAAACACAGAGCTATTCCCCATTCTGCTGGGACATGTCGTGACAGGTGCACCAGGAGCAATCTGCACCCATGCTTGGGTGTGCTTCCCTGCCCTCTGCACCAAACACCTCCACTAACTTAATGCAAGGCTCTTTTCCCTCTAGCTTGTTCTCTAAGGGGAAAAAATTACCTGGGCAAAAATGACAAAGTGGTTTATCTAGAAAGAGTTTATCAATGTAATTCTGTTTTACTACACTTAATTAAACCTTTTTTTGCACTACACTTTTTATGAAGTCTCTTAATATATTCTGTTTGGTTTACTATATCAGTGTTGGCTTTGACAGCCTAATGACAGCCCCATATAAACTAGTGCCCACCTACTCTTTAAGCCACAGGACTACCTAGGTTGCTTCTCAGCAACTACTGAATATTAGGGTGAAATTACTAAAGTGTGGTCTCTACTAGTGTCTTGCCCTACCCCTGAAATGCAATAATGAAAGATTTTCTTCCCCACTTGCCAAAACTATGTCAGAAGAGAGGTGTTGCTTTCAAACACAGGACAGCAGAGCACTGAGTCATTGGTCCAAACCCTCTCTGGAGCTGGCTGCCGCGGTTGTGCATCAAACTGCTCTCACAGGTTTATACATTTTCAGCAATCCCAACAACATGTTGAAATCTTGAGCTTTGCTTAAAGCTCTTCCACCTGCAGAATTTGTATTGTTCACTCTGCACAGCAGACTCAGTTGATAAACTCTCACCATGAAAGCCTGAGATCATCCAAAATACTGACCTAGTTCACTCTCAAGAATGCCAGTACAACTGCACTTTCCAGATGCTTCCCATGAGAGCAGTTTCACACACCCCACTGGCTACAGTCATGGGCTCGTTTAGTCAGTGCTAACGTTTATGCTGCAGAGAACACTAATATAGAAGCACATCATGCTACATGCAGGAGCACTTTAAAGAGACTGCAGGTACCATAATCATACCACAGATATATGAGACTAGTGGAACTTAAGGCCCTTCCAAACATGCTGTCTTGCTGTGCATATAAGATTGGTATGTACAACTGTATGCAGCAAAACCCAGCAAATAGGATATAACTCAATTATAAATATCCAAAATTTGGAAGCATATCTCAAGAAAGAAATGTAATTTCAGCTCCAGCACCTCAGTGTAGATAGTCCAAGACTTACACTATCAGATGTTTGTGCAGAAGTTTTTTGATAATGCTTTCAGCTTATCCAAGTTTCATTTTCCCAAGGACCGTGAAATTAAAAGGCTGCCTTTATAGCTAATGTGATTAGAAATTCATCCCAGATCAAAATCAGAATAAATTTTGCTCTCAGCTTGGGAGCTCTGGGGACTATTTTACAAAATCAGGACTGAAATCTTTCATCACAAAATCAGTACTTTCTATCACACGCAAATTCAGAAGCCTGTTCTGGCTGTGACAGATTGTCAGGTAAACGAGAAATCCTCACCTGCAAATCAGGTCTGAGGTGTCAAGTCTTGAGTTTACCATTTGTATATAGCAACATGCAGTTATGGAAGATCCTGGGTAATAAGTGAGCTGTGTTGCAAAACATATAATTACACGTTCTGTTTAATTACGGTGTGGGCAGCATTTGATCTCCTTTGCTTGAAATAAACATCAATTTTCACTTCTGTGAAAAATGTTATTACTTTATTCCACCAGGAATTTATAGTATATGCAGAATATTTGCTATTCTTAAATCAATTAAGTATTCAGTAATTAAGAGTGATTTCTAGATTAGTTTCAATTTTTTTTTATTTGATTTGATCATAATTTTTAAGAACTCTGAACTGAAATTTTCCATCCTTGCCTTCCAAGAATAGGCAACATCTTTTCCTGAATCATATGAATAAATTCTCAGTTGTAAGAGCTGTTACATACCAGGAAAGTACCTTTGTAATGTTGAGGTGTTCCACTTGAGATGGCTGCACTTGCATAGTTCAAACTCCAAGAACGAGAAATGTTAACACATTAACACCTTTTTTGTTCTCCCTTCTCCACTCAGACTTTTTCTTTTATTTCTTTATTAGGAAGGTAAACAACCAAACTTGGAAAATTCACTTTTCAGCTTTTGCACAGACATCAACACTTAAATACACTTAACCAAAGACAAATCCTAACAAAAATACTAATAAAATTAATGAGATTTCTATGACAACTAGTCTTTTTTCTTAAAAAATTAGTAAGGACAAAGAGCTCTTGCTGTCTCTTTAAGCAAGATCCAGCAGTACAGAAATCTTGTCTTATGCAGACAATCTGCATTTGGACTTTCCCCACTCCAGAGAAAGCTTTGAGCTGACAAACAAGGCAGTAGATGACTTCTATTCCAATATTTAGTAAGCAGGGAAGATTTTCCTCTATCCTTGGGATATATCATAATGGCTTCTTATTACCCAGTATCCTTTAAATACCAGTGCTGACTCAGGCTGAATGTTTTATGTCTAAATATGTAAATTGGGTTCCTTGATTTTCTTAGGTTTTGTTGTAGCTTAAATGCCACCAAAAAATCTTCACTTATTCCCAAAACATGCAAAAGGCCAAGGCTGGAAATTCAGAAGATACCTCTTTATACACTGAGGCCTCCTAATAAAAAATGTTACCTAAAAGAGACCAGAATGCGTTTCCAGTACATAACTCTAGTGTTATAGAAAAATACTATAGGACACTTCCTTGGCAGCTAGGGAAAAAAAAACCTAACTGAAGCTTACTTCAAATCCCATTTTTATGCATTATCTAGTCATTTCTAGCATAGAAAGGCTATGAGAAAAGTCTGCCCAGACACCAAATATTTACAGAGGCAGCCATTGCCTAAAGATTAGAATGAATTCTGGATATTCTCCTGTTCACAGCAGGAAATTTTTGTTCAGCAAAGCAACACCATCCTGCCTTCTTTTACAGCAGCAGAAAATATTACACTTCTGCAGCAGAAAGGGGGCAACAGACACTTGCATTGCAGCAGGGCCTCTTCCATCCTGCCATGAGCAATGGAGACCTTTGCAATGACATCAGTTACTCAAGGAGGAGGAGAGGCCCCCTCACAACTAAGCAGCATAAAGGTGTAGCTAAAAACTATATTTGGCAGAGCTTATAGAGAGAAAATAGGTATCTGTATACAAGAACCATTGGAATTCACTGGAGAATGTAATTCAGTCTTTGAAAAAGATACTAGAAATAGTAGCAAAACAGTTTCTCAAAAGTTGAAAATATACAAGTTTGTATTCTCTGATCAAGTCCAGATATGCAGATATTTGCTGGGGTCTTCCAACTTCTCAAATAGCAGAGGAGGCAGCTCAGATGTTACTGTGCAACAGTACTGCAGGTGTGGTTAAAGTGGGAACTAACTTGGCAGTGTTTAATTCCTGTGGTTCTGTGTACAATATTCCTGCCCCTGGGCTGAGCAGAAAGAATATATGACAAAAGGTTTTCTCTATGCACATACCACTGTTAGACTGAATTATCACTATTGTCATTATGATGGACGCCTCAGGGTTAAGATACATTGTCAGTGTTGGAGATTTTTCCCATTTTCATGAAAATTGCATCGGGAAACTCCAATGAAATAAATTAATTTTGTCCTTTCTTATTAAAAATAATCACATTCTCAAACAGATTAAATACCAGTTGATATTATCTGGAGGTCACCAAAGAACTGATAAAGTACAAAAAATGTCAGAGAAAATCCCAAATTATCCTCCCAACACCCTTAATGGCGTGATGGAAACCAATTTCAAGTTGTCTGAATATCTTCTCAGCACATTTTGTCTTCCCTATCCCAGTTAGGGAAGCACATAGGCACAGATGTTGCAGCTTTAGCTGGATTATGTACATGTATATATACACATATACATAAAACACATAAATCAGTACAAGCCTAGGAGTGTCTCCAGAGTCTCCTCTTCTTTATCCCCATGATTTCCATTACACATTAACATTAACATTCACTTGTGTTCAGGACAATTTCTAAATTAGAAAATTATAGAATTAGTCAACCTTGCCCAATCACTTTTCACATTAGCCTACCATGCTCAGCCATCTATAGAATGTCATTAGAGGGGGTGGGGTAGTAGTTATAAGTGTTTCTTTAATATTGAAACTATGCTCATTTTTAGGGAGCTTCAGCAAGGCACATCAGAGATACTTTTTGGTAACAGTAAGACAGACTAGAGATCTATTAATCCTCTTTGAAGAGCAAGGGTGGATCAGCCACTGAGAACAAAGCACGTGCTGGTCCAGCTGGAGGGACTGTAACAGTCAGCTTCATCTCACTAAGTTTTAGTGAAAGTAAAAATGTTTCCTTTTGTTCGTACTCTAGACCAGCCTAAATAGCAATGGAATATCAGTCCTGCAGCAACACTGTTTGGGTACCAAAAATCAAAGAAATGGGTCATCTTTCAGGACATGTATGCAAATGGCCTGATTATGTTTCCACACAAAGCCAGAAAAAAGGACCAGAAATGGAACCTGTTGCCCAAATCACAAACCACTTCTTCACCAACATCATATTTCTGGACAGGATCCCTTTCCTCCACTCTGTCAGTTGATGTGCTTTCCTGTTCCCTATTACATGGCTGTAGTCAGACCACAGAGAAGAGGTTGTTGTACTTTCAATTCACTGGTCTTTCTTCCCTTTTAGACAATCACATTTGTTAGTCAGAAAGTGCTGCACCTGGGACTCAAAACCAGAAGAAAATAACTTCTGGCTCATTCAAGCAATGAAGTGTGAAGGACTATTAATTTATAATCTCATTTTAGCAGAATTCCACATGTGTCCCAGTTCAACTACACACTGGGCAGGAAACAGAACAGATGTCTGGGCTCATTTTGCTCCAAGTGCCCAAACTGGAGTCCTCCCAGTTTTTGAAAGAAATACAATATTTAATTTACAGTGTGTTATCAACATGTTTATGCTCTCTTCAGGAGGGATATTTCATTCTTCTTGCTTTAGACTAGCCTCTGTGAAAATGAGTGAAAACATAACCTCTTTTTGCTTTTGTATAAGCATGTGGAGCTTCATCCATTAATTCATATGTTTGTGCTGTGATGTCAGGTGGTCTATGCACTAAGATAATGAAGGAAAGTATTAAACCAAATTATGTAAACTTTATTCAGGTCAGAAATGAGAGAAAAACAGGCTGAGATGATACTAAGCAATGAAAAGTGCAGTACGTAAAAACAGAGTCATCAAGACAAGCAAAGTAAAGAAGTTACAAGATGAGCTGCAAGGAGAAGTTAAGGGACCATAGCAGGAGAGTCTGATGCAGCTGCAAGCCAGACAGTTGGGGCTGCAGCAACCAGACACTTGAAACAGCTTCAGAGGACGCTGCTCAGCACAGCTGGCCTGGAAAAGATGAAGTGAACTTGCCAGGAACACCACAGCAGCCCCTTGTGCAACAGAATTCAAGACCTGAAACCCAACTGTCTGAAACCCATAGAATTAACAACTTTGCCAAAAATACATATTTCAAATATTTGCCCCCCCAAAAATGCAGAAATTGTGTTCAGCATGCAAACAAATACCTTTTTACTAGCATCTTCCTTCTAAAGTCCCTTTCCAAGAGCAACCAGTGGGAGGAATGTAGACTTACCACAGACACTGAGATGGCAGCACTTGTGCATAAATACATGTGCACTGACACTCACCAACACATGACTCAGGGGATCAGGGAGCCTCTCTGGATAGATCACCTATAACTACCTAAATACAGACAGTTATAATGTACACATTTATGAAATTATGAGTCACAGGCATCTTCATCCTGGCCTTCTCATTTTCAGTGCTTCAGAGTACCTGTATGCTTGCACTGGGGGCAGTGTCAGAACTGAGCAGTTATTATCAAGGACAGGAGCTGCTCAGCTGCCAGAAGCAGGAACACTGCTTTAATGGACGCTGCACATGACCAGAAGTGTCTTGTCTCAAGGTGTAGCTCTGCTACATCTTATTCCAGAGACTGCTCAGTTGTCACCAGCTCCAGCACCATGCTTCCCCCACATAGTATAAACACACTTTGACTCTACTCTTAATGTTTGTTTGTAATTCTTAGATATAAAACTCAGATGCACTCTGAATTCTTGAAGAGGGAACTGTTTTCAGGCCAGACCATGGCCAGTCTTTTGCCACACTAACAGCAGCTTTCCTGCAGGATGCTACAGTTTAGGACTACTCAGACCACATCTTGCAGGTTATTTTATCAACCTCCTGGGGGACAGAGGGATTAAAGAATATTCTCCATAGTAGGGAGGCAGGTCAGTCTCCCTGTGCAAATCTGTTTTGGTCTGGACTGAGTCTGCTGTTAAGAATTGTAATGGAACAGTATTACTTAATCTGTCTTTAAAAATATTTTATTCTTCCACAAGCCTGATTTTTTAAACCCTGACAATCTCCTGTTTCTAATAGCCAAGAATTCTGGGAGAGAAAAAAAAAAAGGAGATTTTATGTATTTTACAGTTCTTATACTAGCTTTCCTGTTTTCCATTCTCCTCTACCTACTGCCATCACATATTTCAGGTACTCTCCAATGATATCCTTGACAGAGCATTAGGTCTCAGTTTCTTCTCCACAATTCTGGCACTGAGTTTGACAGACACCTGCTACCACAGCTCTGTCATTTCTCCTATTTAGTTCCTCACTGCTCAGTTTCATGGCTTTTCATTATTTTACCAAGTTCTTGGAATGTAGACTATAACCTAAAAATGTGTTACCATTTCAGAGAACATACCTTACCACGCATTTCATAAGTGTAATCAATCCCTTCTTAAATCACTGATCTGGCTGATATAATTAATTACCTTTATCAGTATATTAGTTCCTCCTTTCATTCCTCTGGCTCAGGGAATAATATTCTGAAGAAATACACAAGAATATAAGACATATCCATACTGTTGCTTTAATTAATAGATACTACAAGATACAAGATATTACATTAATAGATACAGTTCAAGAATACAGAAGTAAAAGAATTCTTTGTATTGCTTGGAATGTCAAGATGAACTACCAGCTGTACTACTTTCATAAGACTTGTACAAATATTGTTCACATATAGCCTATGAACAGAGAGGTTTAAACACACCCTGAAAAGGAGTTCCAAAGTCAATAACTTCTTAGTATTATTTTTTATTTTTAAAGAAATAGAAGTATGATTCACATGTATAGTCTTACAGGTATTCTCTGCTAGGTTATCCCTTTCCAGGGATTTATTCAAAATTACAGATAAATCAACAAAATTTAACAATTTCAGCTTTTAACCAAAAGCAGCACTAAACATGTATCATATACCTCCAATGTGTTGGTATTTTATTGGGTTCTCCCTTAAAAGCAAAAAAAGGCATCTAAGTAAACACTGCAAAATAACTGATGTAGTTAATTTCTGATCACAGACCTTACAGATGAGGTCTTTCCAACAACACTTTTCTACCATCATCAAGGTGAATATCAGATCCTCTGTTAACCACGATGAATAATGGGAATAAATTCTTCAGGATTCAAGATGTAAATGCTCCCAAATGATGCTCCCTAAGACAAAACCAACATATCTGTATACATCTATGCTTGTCATGCTCCTTGCAGAGTCCACAGGATGCAACACCAGTTTCTGGGAAAGTACCACTTTCTGGACAGATTTGAAGTGTTCTTCATTCACAACCAATGCCCCAAAACCATTTTGAAACACAGCCCTGTGGCATAGCTCCAGCAGACACCCGGGCTTAGGTTTAAAACTCATTCTAAGCTGAGCTCAAAAAGTCGCTCCTTTATTATGGCATTTCTTTCAACTCTGACATTCTTGTGTATCAGCTTTCTTAAATAAAAGCAGTTTTGTGTCAGCTCGAAGGTCTGTGGCAAGGGACATTAGTGACAGCAGCCTGCAGCTGGTGCTTAAGGAAGAAAAGAAGGAGCAGATGGGTGCGGGTGGGTGCCTCCATACACGTGTGTGAACAGCGTCCCTCGCTGGGCTGCCAGAACACCCCACAGACCACCTGGAACAAATGAAATTACACTGTGCACTTCCACCCAGCTACTATCAGTTCCACCAGGAATGAGAATAATAATAGAAATGTATAATTTCTTTAGAAGCTCATGATACTCCGAGTAGTTTTTTTCATAAAAGGAGCGATTCTCCTGTGAACAGAATGATCAAAGTTAACTGACCTCAAGGAAAGGTTAAGCTTGAAAGAAACCACAGCACTTAAGGAAAAGCTATCTTGAAAACCAATAACTTCTCCCTGGAAGAAGTCCCTGGATTCTACTGTATCAGTATTGCCTTCCTAACTAATATGAACATTTTATAGCAAAAATTATACAAATAATATAAACCTTGTGAACATTTTCAAATTACAAATACTACACAGCAAACTAGTCTGCACTCATCAGTCTGTTTATAACATAATCCTGACTCAACATTGTTATGACAAAACAAACAGGACTGTTTCAAATGTATGACATAACCCCAGGCAGTTAGCTACAATACAGAGGAAGGTGTTATAAATCTAAATCTATGTTGGTAAAACTCACTAATGACCAAAAATTAAATACCTTATACAGCTATCATCTACACATATTATTTCTAAACTAAGAGTCAGAAATTTTCTTCAACCACAAAATATTTTAGATTGTAACTTCCTCAATGCAGTGACCTTCTTGTTCTCTATTAGAGCAATATAGAACCCTAAGTCTCACTCTCTATGCCAGGATCCAGTATCCCAAGCTGCTGCCACGAAGGCCTCCTGGGTACCCTTCAGAGTAAATCCACACCCCAAACAAGAGGCTGGATGCGAAAGCAAACTTGTTCCATTTAATCCTACTGCAACAAGGGGTGAGGAGGAAGGACAGCAGAGTGTACAAGCTCTGCAGAAAAGTCAGAAACAAGCGTGGCTTGCCAGACTGCAAAGAACCCTGTGCCCCTACACCCTCCCTTGTGTGGTCAGGGTCAGAGTGGGATTCAGCAGGCCACTTAGGGGTATCTCCACTGCAGTCACTCTTGAGTGATGGAAGGGGATCAGGTTGGCAGCACAAGCAGAGCTGCTCCAAGAGTCACTGTGGCTGTTGGTTGGCTCCAACACAGGTCACTGCCTGTGAAACAACCTGATCTCAAACACTATGAGTTTGACACTAAATAATTACTGTGTCTGCAGGAGCAAATTTTGTGTTTCTCTATGCACATGGAACAGATGACAGTAAAACTGAAAAGCAGAAGTGCAGCTTTTTGCAGTCCCCAGAGAAATACAACACATATTCTCAGCAGGTGCTCAGAAGACTCTTCATGAGAAGATCCTATCAAATTTACTGTTTTCACATCTTTGCCTGCAGTACACACCTACATGTATGACCTGCTTCCTCCAGTGAGCCTAATGACAAACCCAAATTCCATTCCATAAAATTTAGAGTTACAAATGCATCTCCTATTACTAGTGCTTTAAGACCAACTTTGAGTACGCCATTTGGTATCCAAAATTATAAACAATTAAAGTTTTAAGATTTCTAGGGCAGTTGATAGGAGTCTTACAAAACCAACACTGTGACATTGAGCCATTTGACTCACAGAGAGAAGAATAAAACTTCTGAAAGTCAGTATTATTTAAAAATACTTAGGACAGAAATTTACCCTCCTCTCATCTGCTAAAACACAACTAAAGGCCACATGTAACTTTCCTTGCACAAGGAGTGTTTTCTAGTTTAAAATGGTGTGTATGTGTCCTGGAAAAGGAAAAAAGCCATTGAAATAAATTAGTTGGAAAAAAAAAAAAAGAGATGTATTATTTTATTATTTTAAACATAAAGCAGAACTGTTCCACCTGTTTGTGGCAAGCAGTAAGGAGCAAATATAGAGAATATCATGACAAATCATGTTCCATAAATTCATGCCTTCCAAATACCAGCTATGGGACAGTGAACAAAAAGTTAAGTAGGCAGTGTGACAACCAAAAGAGAAATTGAGGGGGCAAAACACTATGTCTGAATTGACATCATTTTAAACAGTAGCATTGGAGTGCATTTTTGGCCTGGTATAAAGTACCACAAATTTGCATTCAGATCCATATAATCAAGCACAAAACCCTCAAAGGCAGCATGTGACAGTCTAGTGCTAACTCTCTGTTTCCCCTCCCCTCTTCACCACCACAGCCCATTGCTGGCACATCTTCCTACGGGTATTCTGAATGCTGAAGAAATCAAGCACATACAAAACACTATCAAACAGCAGATTCTGTCAGGAAAAAACTGAGCCTGCAACACACCTGCAGATTCCAGTTCAGATTCAGATGGTTTATATTTGGACTGTTTTCCGATGTAGATGGTAGCAGTTTGGGCTATTTTCACTCCATAGCCTTGAAAAAGAGAACTGTGACAATAATTTCCTAGCTTTCATGTGAACAGAGACTGATCAAGCCAAATTCCTGTTACTGACCAGTTATATTTACATTCACATTACAGTGCTTCTGTGGCTGGGGCTCTCCCTTTAGTGCTATTCCAGTAGTACAAAATCAGAGCTCAAGCAGTAGATGCGTCTTTTCAATAGAGTCCTTCACATTTGAATACATACTCTCTTTGAAGCACTTACCAACCTGAGATTAAAGACAGCCTGTAGATATAGGCAGGGTAAAGTACCTCTAAGCTAAGTGAAACACTATAACCTCAAGACAGTAAAATCAGACAGATATTCTAAAGTGAATTAGCAATCATTTTATGCATTGCTCAGGAGAACTTAGAGTGCTGCTCTATTGCCAGGATTTCCTAAAGGAAAAGCCAAGCAATTTGCTCTTTGTCTTTTAAAGAGCAAATTGTGCAACATCCTGTGATTCTCCACATTCCCCAAAAGTAGGGAAGTCAAAATCTAAGGACACACTTGGCAAGAAAAGGTTGTACATGAAATTCTCTCGATTAGTTCTTTCCTATGAAGAACAGTTGCATCCTTCACTCCTGAGTACTTCTAAGAAAAAAATTTGGCCCAATTGCTTCTAACAATGTTGGAGAAAAAATTTTGTTAATCGAGAAGGGGTTAAGAAATGGGTTTCTGAACATGACTGAGAGAAAAAGTAAGTCTTCTATGGTCATGTTATGAATAAAAAAAATGAAACCTGGTAAGCAAACTGATTGCTTACTTCAAATCAAACCTGATTTGAAATTTTGGCAGTTTTATATACATTGAAGGCACTAGACTGCATCTTATGAGCATTAATGTAATCTGAAAAAAATAACTTCCTCTTGAATAGTCATGCATACATTGAGGTCCTTTGAAGCAGCACTGTCTCCTCAAAGCATCAAAAATAAACATGAAAGATATTTGCTGTAAATCACTGTTTTAAACTAATCTATTTGTAGTTATTTTTATTCAGCTTATCATTGCTAAACGTTTATGCTCTCTCGTAGAGTCTAAAACTGTTTGCTTTTTATTTCAGCTGTGTGAAATCCTAGAGGTTCAGAAATGGCAACTGAGAGCCAAGGCTGTACCTGTAACCTGGCTTGGACTCTTCACACTCTTTCCTGCAGCTCTATTGCCCATCTCTCCTCTGCCACAGCTCCTACCTGGGACACATTCCTAGGGTTTCTTGCCATGCAGAGGAGGCTATGGGTAGATGCTGCTGCACCACTGAGCCTCAGCCCACCTGCAGTCACCATGTGGCTTCAGGCACCAACACAGATCAGGAACTCCAACAGGCCCTGGCTTCCCTAGACTAAACACAGTCATAACCTGTAAACTGCATTAAGACAACAGCAAAAATGGTCTCCATAAAAAGGTGTTAGCATCAAAACTTACGAATCTTAAAGGAAGATATGGAGAGCTGATATATTATATTTAAATTCCGTAGCTTCAGGAGGAACCCCTGACAAATCCAAAATCATCACACAAACCATGTACTAGAAGGTGTTGAACTAGAGAGCATTAATTTCAGTAGAAATAAGAAAAGGTAGTCATCAAAGGAGTCAGAGATAAACCTTCAGGCAAGAAAATACACCAGTCCTGGGAGTGATAGCAGCCAAACTCCAGATTTTGCCTAATGATATCTCTACAACTGGCTCTGTATGAAGATGCTTGTTCTGATCTAGGGACATCACTTACCAAGAACTAAAATGCTTCAGACAAGTAATCTGATCCTTTGTTTCTGTGCTACAGGAGGTTTTTTATCTACTCAGAAACTCAAAGTCAAACCAAAAATTATCCTAACAATAGGATACAGAGAACTGGAGCCCTGAAACAGGAAATACCTGGCAATTCACAGCAAATTTTGACCAAAGGAAGGTAGGATGCTCACAGTCTTTGTGACAGAGTTTGTTTCAGCAAGTCTGGTTTTGGCCATGCCTCAATGGCCTCACAGCTCTGAAACAGAAACCAGAACACGCCAGCAGAATGAGGCAGCATGTGGAAGGAAAGAGCTGGTGGGAAATAAACAGCAGAAAATAGCAGAGGGGATAAAAAACAGGTTTTGTTTCTGAACATACAAGATAAAGAAGTTGATTCTAAAAATCTTTCTATTTATGAGCACAAATGGAGAATTATGCAGCCGTATTGGGAGAGGATGGGAGAAACCAACGCAGACTGAGCCACAACACTTGCAGTGAAGAGAAAATTATGTTGCAGCAGAGGCATTTAGAAAATCTATCCAAGAATTTAGAAGACCTTTTTCAAAATTACAATGGTGTTTTAAGCATCAAAAATTTAAAATAGCATGTATATTCTGCAAGCCATCCTGCCAAGGGAATTTACTGGCAAATCCTGCATGACTTGTGTTAGGTAACAGTGCCAGGAATTCATCCCCTATCTTTTGCAGCCATATACAGGAAAATAAGGTTAGTGCTTATCTACATAATCACAATAGTGACAGAATCTATGTGGATATGGGTTCTTAAAACATTAGATAATAAAATACAATTTTGATAACAGACTTCAATGATGTTGCTCCAGAGAACCAGTATTGTGGGAACACCTCTGCAAAATGCCTCATCCAAGACTTCAAGATACATCCTTTCTGGGACAGCATTATGTCCCACACCCCAGGGCCCTGTCCCTCAGCTGGGCAGTGCAGGTTGGCCCAGGCTTCCAGGCCATGTCTCAGCAGGCAGCATCACAATCCCCACTGGCTCCAGATGTGCCAGGGAGCAGGGAGGTGACACAGGCATCTCTGGATACAAATCCCCATCTACCTAAAACAGCCCTCGTGGCTGGGGAGGAGAGTTTCGTGTTAACCACCACTGTGGTCAAGATGCCACCCACGTGGTAAAACAAATCCCAGTTCCTCTTTGGCCTTATCCAAATGAGCTTATTATGTCAAAGAAGGAGAGTTGCTGGGGTTACAGCTACAAAAATAGCATGACATTATGTTTGCTGAATGGCTCAAACCTACCACCACCTCCAGGCTCTCCCAGGCTTCTTCCCAAAGAAGAAGGAAGGCAGGGCGTTTCCCACAGTGGGGGTCAGTCAGGCCCTACCCCCACCTCCAGCCTGGATCCCCAGAGACACTGTTTTGGGGTGATGAGTAAGGCTGGAGGGATGGAGAAACTCCTGCTCCTTGCCCTGTCCCTGGTGCAGGTCTGTGGGGCCACATGGCCAGCTGGACACTGAGGCGTGTCCCTGTCCATATGGGCTGTACAAGTCCACTTGACCACAGACAGGATCAGTCCCAACCTGGGCCAGGAGTTCAAATTCTGAAAACACCTGCAGGACCAAAAGGAGAAGCCTAGAGCTGTTTGGAGGGGCTTGGCCATGCCCTTCTTTATTTAAGGTTTTTCTCTAGTGGTTTTCCTGTTTTTGCACCAAACCAGCCTTCTCAGCACTGGGGCAGATGTCCAGATAGGCTGACTTGGAGGCAGAACAGAAAGAGCTAACCAGGTGCCACAAAATCTCATGAATAAGCCTTGTGTAATGAAGACTTTATTAGGAGTAACTTCTTGGCAGGTCTACCAATCTAAGAAGTCACACGCCCCATTCCTCCCACCCTGTGCTGCACCCTCACAACCATCTGTGCACCAAATCAAACCAAAGAACTGATGCCATTAAAACCCCCTAATTTTTCTAGTTTTCTGCTAGATTGTTTGCAGTGAACTCCTTCCCCATTCCATGTCCCTGCACAGCTACACAAACGCAGGGGCCAGCAGATGGCCAGGATGAGAAATCCTGAGTGAGTCAAGCTGTCACCAAGCCCTGAGTGCACGGGACTCAGGGACTACCCTGAGCATGACACATCAGCAGCCGCCCCTTCCTGAGGCCAGGGAGGCGACAGCACGGCAAGAAGAGGTGAGAAAGCCTCTGCACTGGGCACTGCACAGCTTTAACCTGTAGCTTTGGTTGAGTCAGAAAGAAACAAGGCAAAACCAGCACAGTATTGCAGATGACAGGCTGCCACCAAAGATCCCAAAGGAAAACAACCCAGGCTTTCTGTGACAGCCAGGCAAGAGGCAGTTGTTGTGTAAGGCAAACCACTGCAGGAGCCTACTGAGCAAATCTCTTATTCTGGTATGTGTTCAGATAAGTGGGGAGATTATATAAGCAAAAGGAAAAGTGACACAGCAATTTATTCATACCCATTTCTTCATATTGTCATCGTGTGAATTTTAACTAATTTGAAATTAATTTAATTTTTAAAATAATTTTCAGGGAATAAAATTGCAAAGTTGACTGGTCCATAACCAGATACGATGCAATGTGGAATTCCAATTTTGTGTATTACATGACATTCAACATTGTTATTATTTCTTAAAGCCCACAAACTTTATAAGAGACCCCAAAAAAAGCAATTTGTACACTATTGGCCCAGCATAGAAAAATTCGGTATTCAAATATCACGTGATTTCTGTGCTGAAAGCTCAGAGACCAAAAACACCAGCCTGCCAAGATCAGAACGATACTGCTATCAAAGACAAAAATCTCATGGCAGGCTATTTCCTCAGAGTCACCTGCACTAACCAGGAAAGTCTGTTTTGCTCCTTCAGTTTCACAAGATAAAACTTCAGTCAGTACAATCTGGGGAGAATTCTATGTGAAAACCTAGCCAAGTGGCAATGAGAACCTCACCAAGAAATGCCTTTGTGTGTCCTCAAAACATATCGTACTTATCAAAACACATTAACATGATGCAGATGTACAATTTTTTAAAAAATAACTACTAGATTTCTCCCCTAGAACAGCCTAAGTTTATGCACTAAGCTGCAGAGAGGCCCAAGATACAGAAGGGGAGCAACAAGCCCCATCCTCCAAAAGTGCAGAATTCAAATGAATCAGCCCTTCAGGATAAAGGCTGGGTGGGAACAACTGCCTACATTGCCCCTCAGAAGCAACTGGCTGCCTCCAAAGTTTATCTTTAAAGAGGAAAATACGGTTGAGCTCAAGACTAAGCAAAAAATCCCAGGCTTAGAGATACCAGAGCCATAAAATACAATCAGCTGCCTGCATCTTGGGTGGGAACAGCCTTGCTGTGTCTCTGGAAGGATCAGAGTTTTCTCCTGCCTTAGTTTAAGAATTAGGGTAAGAAACTTTTTTTTCTTTACAGTTACATTCAAAAGAATGGGGATAAGATTATGGTTTTCTCTCGCTTTTGCTGGGGAACCTCGGGAAAGGAAAAGTTCCCACGCAGCATGTTCCCACCTGGCACAAATTCACCAGAAGCGTACAGGATGGGGAGGGGGAAGGAGAAGGGAACCAGGCGCCTTCATCTCTCCCCGCAGCCGGCGAAGTCACCTGAGCTGGGCAGGTGACAGCGAGAGGGTCACCGGCCCCGGCACGGCCCGCTGGGCTCGTCCGCACCCGCCCGCGCTGCTCCTCAGCTGCCCCGGCCAGCGCGTCCCGGCTGCGCTCCGGGCGGAGGGGGGACCGGCGGGGCCCCGCGCCCCCATTCCCGGAGGCTCCTCCTCGGCTCCCGGCTCCGCAGCCACCTGTGCGCGCCGCGGGCGGGGCGGGGCCGGCCGAGCGCCGGGTCCCTCCTCTGCCGGTGCCTGCGGGCGGGACGGGACAGGACGGGGAGAGGCTCCGGTAGTGCGGCACGGCCGCTGTGGGACCCGGCGGAGGGAGAGCCCGGCCGGGAAGCGGCGGCGCCGGCAGGTGCCGGGCCGAGGGCAGCGCGTCCTGCGGGGCAGCGCTCACGGGCATGGACAAACTCAACAAGCTGACGGTGCCGGCCGGGGAGAAGTTCAGGTAGGGGCTGGTCCGCTCCCGGATTCCTCCGGGACCGGGGCCGCGCGGGGGGACGAGCCCCTTCCCGCAGCGGAGTGCGGGGGGACTGGGAGGCGCCGAGACACGGGGAAGTTGGCCGAAGTTTTAGAGTAAAACGGAGTTACCGCCGGCGGCCAGGGCGCTGCAAAGAAGTGCGGGAGGTAAACACGGGTCTGGAGTGGATAACAGGACACCGATTTCAAAGCAAAGTGTGTGTCGGTTTCATTTGCAGCGCAAAGAGGAGTATTTTCAAAGAGTCTCTTTCAAAGCTGTAAGGAAATAGTGTGTGACTCATTATGATGTGTGAGTCTTATGCAAATTAGAAAAACTTAATTAATTGCTTAATGCTTTCATGTCCTATGAAGATGGCTTTTGCAGTTAAGTTCTGTAATATTTCCTAATCTTCGAAAGAACTGGTGGAGTAGAGGGAACTGGAAAACGGGAAATGTTCCTAAGTGAAGGAGAACAATGTTAAATACAGGGTTTGAGAGGAAAAAAGCAGAAGCTGGCTATTACTGAAGTATTTTTAGTGTGTCTCGATTGGTGTGCCAGTACAGTTGGCATCTCGAGGCTCTTTCATCATGACTTTTTGTGTTTCTGAATAGTTAAAAGAAGTTCTGTTTCAGAATAAAGTAACGTGGAACTTTTTCTTCCCCTGAAAACTGAGAATGAAATACTGAAAAATATTTTTTCCTAAAATAACTCATACTTAAGCACTCAATACTAATTTATAAACCCTTCTCAAGTCTCACTCCCCCTCCCCAGAAATCTTCATGCCAAGTGGAATAATCCCTTGTAAAGCTCCTTTCGATGGAATGTAGTTTATTGATATCTACTCTTTCCATACTGTTGAAATATTGTTGTGGGGGGTGTGTACTTGCAGAGCTGCAGGGACACTTATGCTCCTCAGCCAGACAGACCTAATAAAAGCCTAGCAGACTTTCTAAGCATCCTAAGCCCAGGCAAGAACTCTGTGGAAGGCTCAATGGACAGGGGGAAGAACACAGAGAATTTCCTCATGGTCTGCAATTTTCCACCTTAAGTAGTCTAAACTGGTTTTGATGGTGTCAGAGCTTAGTGTTGGTCTAAACTAGCTATCTTTAAATAACAAGTTGAGAAACAAGATGGAAAGCTTGATTCCACGCATTACTGGTACATAAAAAACAAAGTACACACTCTCTGCTGCATTAGAATTGTAACTGGGATTCATCTTCTGCACTTTTGTAAACAATTAAAGCAGGATTACTTTCAAGTTTCCAGAATGAGTCTGTGTGTGAGGGTTATAATGGCCCACAACTTTTTGGTGAATTGATTCAAAAGCCCTAAACCCAAATGGCAGTGCCACACCTCTGCTGCATCTTCACATGGACGACACTCTCCATCTCGTCTGAGGTTTTAATATTGTTGTAAAATAGGGAAGAGAAAGAAGAAGACAAAGAAGTAGCTCTGCTTTCCTGTATTAACCTGAAGTATTACAAGTTACTTTTTCTCTCCTCCTCGTGGCCAATTCAGCCTAGTTGTGCAGAGAATGTCTGAGCACACATTTCTCAAGTGTGTGAGCGTTCTCACCACACTCAGTGGACTCACATGTTTCGATTTAAGCATGTCAAAATACTCCTTAGAAACCTGGATAGTCAACTACAAAATCTTACTATGGTATCAGAATCCTAAAACCTTAAGGCAGAACTTTCCTTGAGTAGATATTCATAGGATAAATCCAAGTGAGATGTGCAAATACAGGAAGAGATCAGCATAACATGGCGGCAGCCTTTTCCTCCTCCTTTGAAACAGCTGGGTACCCCCTCATGCTTTGTGTCTTGCTGACAGTTGATTTCCTAATACCACATCTGTCTGCATGAAACACACATAGGTGGTTCAGAGTTTACTGAATCTTACATGATCTAAGTGGTCATGTCAAAAACATACTTTTCTTCATATGCTAAGATGCAGCCGCTGTAAATGGTCCCGCCAAACAAAGTTTCAATTGAAGGGATTATAGTTTGCCTTTTTAAAGACAGCTTTCTTAAAATTTCTGCTTTGTAGCAGCAAAAGTTAAAAAAACACTACTGTTGAGTTGCTGTCTGAGAGTCGGTCTGTTGATTTTTTTTAAGTGTAGACCTGAAAAACCAGATATTATGTGGTTTTGCTAAACTCAACTGTTTTAGCTGAGCCTACCAGACCTAGGTTTTTGTTGCATTAGCAAATCTTGTCAAACCTGAATTCTTGACATGATCCATTTATTAAGTATATTGCAATAATAAGAACTATAAGTGTTCTTATATGCCTGTCTGCCTAACACGTTGTGGTATGTACATTGTTTGCAGTTAAGCCACTCAACTAACTTCAGTAACAGTTGGACAGGAATGCTGGAATTTCATGGAATTCCAGAATTAATTTTTATATATTGTTTTTTATAAGGCACGCACAGTATTATACAATTATTTCCTCCGAGTATATTGTGTGTTCTAACGTCTTCCTTATAGTCAGAAAAAATTAATTCAAAGCCTTGGTTATTTATTGTGAGAGAAACTAATCTGTGGTGCATACAAGTAATTTGGTACTTTGAATCGTTTCCCAAAGCGTGGAGTGAGTACATGAGCAATAGCCATGCTGCCATGGCAAGCTCTAGTGTGCCTGCATTTCAGTCTGAACTTCAGGGAAAAAAACTGTGCTGCAAACATACAGAAATAGATGCACTCATGATCAGTAGGCAGCATGGGTAATGGGAAGTTGGCAGTTCAAAAGAAAAATCTGTGCTAACCTTGCAGACTCTTTTGTGGTTTAACCTCCCTGGACTATAAGCCTATGATTCCTGCTATTTAAATAATTTCTAGCTACTGTATGTGACCGTGTCACAGCATCTCTTCAGACTTGCTGCATTTTTTTATTATGACCACAAACCTTAATGATGACCCTCTGCCTGTAGCTGGCTTCAGCTGCTCAGCACAAAGTCCTTTTCAAGGGCATCATCACCACTGCAGTGGTGGGAAAACCATGGCACAAACCAAAGTGTACCACATGGTCTCACTTGCCTAAGGTCATGCAGCCAGCAAATTCCAGATTGCAAACAGCCTTTTCCAAGAGCACAGTTTCATGTTAATTTCAGATGATTTCATTAATTTCCAGCAGTCTGTCTCTGCCCCCAACAAAAACAAAGGCTTAAAATCATTATCTCCAAGCATAATGCCCGTTTAGAAGGAAGCAGAAATAAACTGGCAATTTACTTTTCTCAGGTTGAACAAGTGTGTCTGGGGTTTTTGCAGGATTTTGTATTAGTCCCTCTTGTTACAAAGAAGGGTTTAAGTCCTAATTCTATGAAAATCAAGACAGGTTTCCTTAAGGCCTGAATGTCTGTTGTTAGTTGTCTGTCAAACTTGGAGGTGTTTATGGTCTCCACTAATTTAATACTGATAGCTTGGCTTTAGCTGCTAGGCCTTTTCTTTAGCAGAGGATCTTCTGACACTGTTTCTTTTCGAAAGTGTATTGTAGAAAATTCATTCATTTGGGAGTGAAATGATATTTAGCTGTAAACTGACACCTTCTATAGAATGCTTTACCGTAGTGAGCATTTACTTTTGGGGAAAATGATTGGGGAATATCAGAATATTAGTTTTGCACTGTAAGAAAATATTTTATTTTAGTAGTTCTACTAATTCCTTGTAGTGGTAGCAGACAGACTTAAAAACTTAATCTGTTTTTTTCAAGGCAAATTTTAACTTAGTTTATTGCCTCAATGAACTTGAACAGGTCATAAGAACAAAAATCAATTCGAGCAAGAAATAAACTGGAGTTTCAAAGTAACCTAGAAAATGCTCCCCATGACAGAATGGGGCATCAAAGCCCACATCCAACTTCAACATCTCAACTTCTTATTAGACATAGAGTCCAGAGGAAAGGCTATGCAAAATATAGAATCATTCAGTGGTTTTGGTTGAAAGGGACCATACTGTTCCCTCTGCCATGGGCAGGGAGACTTTCCACTAGATCAGGTTGCTCAAACCCCCATCCAACCTGGTTTTGAACACTCTCAGGGATGGGACACCCACAAGTTCTCAAGCCAACCTGTTCCAGTACCTCACCACCTTCACAGTAAACAATTTATTCTTAATATCCAAACTACTCTGTTTGATGCCATTCCACCTTGCCCTGTTACTACATACCCTTGTAATCAGTTCCTCTCCAGCTTTCTTGTAGACAGATACTATCTTGTTTCAGATGATAAATGCTTGCAATAAGGTCACCCCAGAGCTTTGCCTTTTCCAAGCTGAACAATCCCAATTCTCTCAGCCTCACTTCTGCTCTTCTACCTGCTCTGGTGTTCTCCTCTTTCTAGCAAAAGTCTAATGTGCCCTAAGAACATAACAGCTGTGAAGGTCTTCTGGAACACCACCCATTGCCACCCACAGCCACCTCCTGTCTCAGCTTCCAGTGTCTCCTGACAGCTTTACACTGTGCAGTATCACTCTGTGGTGAGAGCAGCTTTTGTGGCACACCCACATTTTAGCCCACCAAAATGTAGGCTGAACATAAGGTCACAATGAAATCACAGTTCAGTGATTTGCAGTGTTCAAAGATGAATTTCACAGGCACAGGGAAAGGAGGTCACCAGCGACATTTGCTGTGCTGATGAGCACAAACAAAAGATTTTTCTGTAGGATTGTTAGGTCCTGTTTGCCATACAAAGCACAGGATTTTGATGAAAAGATAAGGTTTTATAATCTCTATTTCCTCTAGTTTTCTGTTAGCTTAAACAGTTCATTAATCCCTCTCATCTCTGGACTTTGGAATGGAATGAGATAGGAAATGCAAACTTCCCCAAATACCACTGCAAAAATCCATTCTTTCACACAGTGTTACTTCTCCAGCCAAATCCTCTTGCTCCTCCCTCTGACCTTCCTTCAGCCCAGCATAGCCTGTATACCATCTGTATTTGTCCTTCTTCATTCCCTTCTCTCTGCAGACCATTTCATTCTACCAATCCTTTTAAAGCTTCTTTTCTTCTTTCCAGCTATGTCATCCCGCCTGGACCAATCTCCAAGCTAAAAAACCAACCAGCCAACCAAAAAAACCAAACCTGAAACAAGCTAATTTTTACAGGACAAAAAAAAACCCAAAAAACAAAAGCCCACCCACAAGCTGAAGGGAGGAAACTAAGTCACCACTTTGGATTTATTCTTACACAGAATTTCCTGCCTATAATGCTGTTTATATAAAAGTATGTTTGAGTGTGACTGTGATCTATGTGTGTTTTAAACAAGAATACAGCAGTGTGGACAAAATGATGCAGTATAATACTGAAACTCTCAAGAGATGCCCTGCTTTAATCTCTGCAGGTAGACAGCAGTGTAAAGTGTGATCTGTTCACAAGATTAGCTATGCTTATATAGTACCTGTATGATTCTACTTGTGCTGGCATAAAACAAGGTCTTGTAGTGACATTGTAGCTCTGCCAAAATAGCTGTCCAGAGTAGGAGCATTTGTCAACCATAGCCAACACAAATGACACTATCCCTGGCCTGTGACTGTCAGTTATTCAGAAGGGAGTAATTTTGATTTGATCTAATGACTTAGGTTTTTTGCGGTTTTTTTTTTTTTTTTGTGCTTTGGTTTGTTTTTTGTTTTTTTTTTTAGTAAAATAATAAATTATCAATAGCCAAGCAAATAACCCAATAAATTAATTTTCATGGCCAGGGAAAAAAACCCCAGCATTCTGCGAACTTGGCAAAACCATTTTTTACTATTAGTTTATAAATGTACCCCATACATCTGTGTAGCACGCTAGTTATTAAATCATAATATGATACTGCAGGTACTCTGTGATATGTTGATTCCAGAACAAAACAGTTTTGTATTTTACAGAATCATTCAAAACCTACATACTGAACAGGACATTAAAATGTGATAGATGCTTTGCTTTTGGAAGGCAATATGATAATCATAAATTGTTGCACTGGAAAACCATATTAGATTATATGCTCAGCAGACAGGAGAATTTAAAAAGTTGATGGGAAGCAGTGGCTGAAAGGGACAGTATTTTCCCATTTGGCTCTAGGGCATCATCTTAGATTTTTGGTAAATTGTAAAAGGACTGTTCATACTATGTAAATCTGTTTGGTTTGTGCCAGCCGTAATAAATTACTGAGGAGTAACAGAAGCTTGAAAATTCTGTTAGCATCTTTATCCTAATCTGCCACTATATACATTTTGAACAAGTTCATTTTCCAGACATAAGCAAAGCCAGATGTGCAATGCTACAAGTTTATGACCTCAACATAAATTACTACACAGTAAATACTTTACAAAGAATTGAAATAATGTGTCCTGAGGCAATAATATGAAAAACATGAGTATATGTATTTCAAGCTTAATTCAAGGGGAAACCGGCTGATGTAGGCTAATAATACAAGAGGCTATACCATGTGGCTAAGTGTTTCCTTCCTGTCTTAAAATATGGATGCTGTAGGCATCTCTGCAAGAAGCACAGAGGCAAAAAAGAGCTACTGAAGCTGTAGCTACATGGCCAGTTTAATTTAGCATAAGTCTGAGTTGCAGACAAAAGAGCAGGTCCCTTTCTTCCACCCTCCCAACGCCCCTGCTCACCCTGCCCCTCTCTGCCCTCTCACTGGCACTAGGGCTTCAAAGACCACGTGACAAAGCTGGATCTGATCCTGCTGGTATCTAAACTGGCAAAAGAAAAAAGAAGTTAGTTTCCCAGCTGGAAGTCCCGTGATTCATCATAACTGGGGAAGCACTGAGGGCAGAGAAGAACGGAATTTCCCCTTTCAATGGCAGCCTGTGTGGGCTCCATTAAAGTGACATAGTGACCAGCTAGGGAGTTTCTCCAGAGTTTTAACACAATTTGATAGGCTTCAGAAGAAAACAAACAAAACTGATCCATGAGTAACCTCCATTGGGTTCCTGTCAGTGCCACCCCACATCTATGATGGGTATGCTTCTGTTGCTTGAGCACCTTTCAGCCCAAGTACAGCAGTGCTTGTTAGTGGTCATTTTCTGGGTCCATACCAGATCCTATCTTTATTCATTTCCCTGCAATGACTTTCTGCTTCCTCTTCTTGTTGAAATATAAAAGCTGCTTAACTTTTAAGTTTCTACCCTTGCTCTCCTTGCGCTATCAGGCTGTAGGGAACTAATCCTTCAGGAAGGTAGAGCACTCAGTTTTAACTGGAATTGTATTTTAGAGTAGCCTAATGTGTTGATCTTCCTCCTGCTGGTTGAAAACTTTTCAGAAAAGTGGAGTAAGTCTTGTGAATACAGCTTCGGTGTGTGTTTTTTTGTTTTATATAATGCATTAAGTTATCCAGAGAGCTGGTGCAAAAAAGAGATCAGTTAACCAAAAAAAAAATTAAAAAAAAGGCTCCAAACAGAGCAGGTCAGTTACAGAACAGAAAATATCCTCTACCTTTTATGTCAAAAAGTGACATGTAATTCACTTACATATCATAATATCTAATTATTTTCTGTATTCCTCATGGTATCACTATTATTCAGTTGGGATAAAGGGAAGAGCAATCTGGATAAGAGGGAAGAGGTATCCAAACCTTGGAGTGTGTGTGTGTTTGTTTATTTGTTTCCAGGCAAATTCAAATGCTTAGAAGGGATTCTTACAATATGCAGAACTCCCAATCACTTCAAAGTACTTACACTGTTTACTTGCACGTTAGGAATGATTTCTGTCAAGGATGTTTTATCTCTTTACATGCTACATTTTTTATTTACTAGGTGAATATTAGTACTTACCAGTACAAGGAGGACTGTCAGCATTTTTGTAAAGATTACATAGAGGGCATATGATGATGAAAAATATAATCAATTAGCCTTTCTGTGCTCCTGTGTGTACCATGTAAACAGACACCTGCTCTAACTGCGGGGTTTGCCTTTAGGCAAAATAGTGGATGATTCAAAAGTGAGCAGAAGAGGATGTTTCTGAGACTTTTTTAAAAATCAACACTCTTGTCAAAAATTACTATAAACTATTGTCATTTCCCCTTGTGCATCTCCCAGTCATGGGAGAAAACAACTCCTTGTTCCTTCTTCCTCTCAGATAGGTAGTTGTAATTGACTTCTCCAGATAAGCAAACCTCTTTGAACTTTTCTTCACAGCTTTGAGATAGCTTTACAGATAAAGATCAAAGGCTCAGTGCCTCGAATGGATGGTTTGGTGTCACAGGTTACCACTTCCAGCTGCAGACTTCTTCTCCCATCATGAAAACCATTGCAGGGAACAGATAGGACCCCAGAGTGGATGAGGGGTTGTAAGACCCTACCTTGGACCAGTAGCTACTGAAGTGGTTTATCTGACTGCACCTCTAGGATTCAGCTGTCTCTCTTGTCCATTTTTATGCATTTTACACATATCACAGCCATTGAAAACACCAACTCTGACCCAGGTGGGTGATTCCACCTGGCATTTCCTTGCAAAGGACTCCCACTCTTGCTATTCCAGGTAGCATATGGTATAAGGGTGTGTGCATGTGAAGATCTGAAGCATCAGAAGGAGGTCTAATGAGGAATTAGATGCTTTCTATACTTGGTATTTCTTTTTGCTTTCCACCAAGGAATAAGAAGGGAGATGGAAGTGGGTAGAGTTGTTTTATAACATTTAATTTCTCTGTCTTTGAGGCACAAAACTGACAAGTTATATGAGAATACATCTTAGGAAGACACTCGCCCAGTTCATCAAAATGCATGTTCTTCCACAAAGACCATGTCAGGAGCACTGCTTTCATGGAAGCCTGGCAGAGGAAATGTGATACTTTTCTAATTTGTTAATTCAGTTTGAGAAGATGTTTCAACATAAGAGCTTTATGCTTTTCAAAATCTCAATCTTTGGTTTGTCAAATCCCCTTCTAGATAAGCAGGTTCCCCACCCCTACAAAAGGAAGCAGGAGTCGTCCCCTTTTTCAGAAACAATAACTTTCTTTCCTCATTTGGTCACCTGCATAGCTGTTTATAAAACTGAAGGATAGTAGAAACACAAAACAGAGGCCAGCTGGGGAGAAGGTGGTAGAATAATTGTTCTGCAAGAAGCTATAAAGGAGGAGTCTGGACATGCTGTTCTTTCTTTAGTTTCATATTTTAATGTGGGTTTTTTTTAATTAACAGAGGTAGCTATAATTTTTAATTTTCTGCTCTTTGAGTTTTATCTTCTTTTATTCTCCAGATTCCATTACACTCATCCTTGCTTTATGTTTTGTGGTTCTTTCCTGTAAAACTTTATAGATGAGGCAAGGGGGTATTTTTGGACATTTTTTGTTTCAAGTCTAAATTTGCTCTTACTAAATCCCATTCTAGGTTTCTAATGCCAAGTATTTGAATTTGCCTGAAAAAGAACCCAAACAAAAACCAAAAACTCTGAGAAACAATTTTTTGTTGAAATGTGATCTGCCTTTCTTAAGACAAAAGTGGATGCTACACCTATCCACAGTCTTACTTTACATGAATGGATGTAGTAATCTTCAGAAAACGTGACTCTCTAGGCACAGAACTACAGGTTGTACTGTCAGCCAGAAACAGATGTACCCAAAAATGTATAAGAACTGCAATTGGCATGCAAATTGTCTGACTTAGTGTGTTTATTTTTTAAATTATTTTTACTATTTTAAAACAAATTCAGCTTCATCAGTTAAAGATCTGACTGATGTTAGGAGGAGGAGAAGGAACATATGTGTCCCTTAATGCTGAATGTGTCAATATTGCTTGCAAAGCTGCCCTAGCAAATGTGAATATATCATGTTCCAAAGTCTGCTCTTTCTTTAACTAAAGAAGCTGGTTTGTGAGTACAGATGGGGATTTTTCAACAAGCAAAACAGATAATTCAGACAGTCCTGTAAACACCAGAAATTTAAGAAGGTATAATTATCATCCCCCAGATAAACAGAAGTAGGTACGCTTGTAATAGAGAAAATTTCCTGTAAATCATTTAAAATTAGTTTCTGGTTTGCTACCACTCCCCACTGATGCTGCAGTCAGCCCTGTTTCCAAAAACATTAGCAGGACCCCTCTCAGGTGCAAGTGCTCACAGCCAGACACCGTGAAGCAGTTGTGTCCCTCTGCCTACTCCAGAGACCCTGCAAAATACTCTTGCTATGGGCTGTCACTCCCTGTGTGACAGAGGCAGCTGTACAGATAAAACACTGATCAGCAGTGTGTGCACTGAAGGTGCAAAGTACTGGATTCACTGTGCACAAGTGGGAGAACTGTGCTGCTCATGCACATGGAAGATCCTTCCCTGTTTCCAGGAGAGGGACAGGTCATGACCACTGGGGAGCCACTCATGCTGACTGCTCTGAGCCATAATACACATATTAGATAAAACATACTGGTAAATGTCTTCACAGATTTATAATACCCATAAATACAATTTCTCAAAAACTGGTTCAAATGTTTGGAGAATTCCATATTATGCAAAACTGTCTGAAATTAAGACAGACTTCTCAAGTCTGGGGACTCTGTAGAGTACTCTGTACCTCATCTCACATCTGAGTTGAAAACTTGTTACACACTTTATTCTTCTTCATTTTTCTCTTTAAAAATTATTTTACCTTTGGAAAGCTTTTGTAGGAAGGAGTGTATGCAAAAGAGCCAAAGGCTTCCAGGTGATGTTTGAAGGTGGGGATGTGTCACAGACCAGGTCTACTCATTATCCTCCTTCATCATCGCCTGTTCCTCATAAGCTGAGCTGTGACCAGATCAAAGAGAGGGTGGGTTTGTTTCATTTTGTTTTATCTCAAGGCAGCTCTGCCAGTCCTTGAGTGCAGCAAGGTATTTTGTAAATACACAGCAAATCCTTCTTTCAGAATGTGTGGTATTTACAACAGTAAAACTGTCCACCTTCCTTCACATCTCTTTCACAGCTAGTGACCCCTTTATCAACAGATCTGGTAATTTTGAATTACTGGAGTTTCAAATTGATAAGACATGAAAATTAGCCATGCAGAGCTAAAAAGTGATTTATTTTAGGTTTCTGTATTTTGTTGTTATTCTTTCCAACAGGTAGAATTTCTAATGTATTTGTAAGAAATATAAAACCTTTTAGAAGCACCTACAGCCTAGACTTCCAAACTTACTATGTGCAGAACTTTGAAAATCTGTTCTGTGTGCTGTGAGATCCTGACCAAAGGGTCCCATCCAGTCTGTACCAGTTACAATTACACTGTATCTCAAAATATCTGTTGCTGAAATGTGTTTTCAAAGATTAGCAGTAACATACCTGATTTTGCATAAAAAGATCCCAAGCAGGTTTAATGAAGAGTTGGAGCTTGTAGTTAAAGAAGCAACTTTAAGTTTTACCTCTTGATTATCTTTAATTATATGCAATGTAAAGTAAGACAAGCATTACTCATAATTTTCATTTAGAGTACTAGCTGATGGAGGTCCTTGAGTATTTCTAGTATCTGCTCATGCCAAGAGAACACTGGAGAATAAACATTAGTTGGTAACAAGGTCCTGACTCAGACGTGTTGTGAACAAAGAGGGTTGAAGTTATGTACCTGTCACAAGGGCTGCCTACATTGGCCCATGGGAGCCCCCATTTCCTAGGTACTCTTGGGGCTGCTGCTCCGGTAAGGTCCTCTCACAACAAACCTGTTTACTTGGAGTATAATCTCAAGTATCTGAGAGCCATACAAGTATTTTAGTGCTAGTCAGATATGTAGATTCAGTCAAAACTTTCGGTGTGTAAATGCCCTTCTGTGCTTCACTTTCTTCATCTCTCTGGAATGGCCTTTGGGCTTGGGGTTGAGTCCCTTAAGGTTTAGAGAACCCTCTTGCCACAAACTTTTCTATGTGACTCTTATTTTTTCTTCTGTCTCTCTAAGATCACAAATCAGACAGACAGCTCTTTGTAAAACTTTTCAGTTGTTGTCTTTTTTATGGCCTGTCATCTCAAGAAATTTCAGCCTCCAGCTAACTGGACAGACTGGTTTTTGCAGCTCATTCCACTCTATGGGTCAAAGGGGATTCCACTTGAACTGGAGATCAGCTGTGCTTGCTGACTTCCTACACTTCCCACTTAGTGTACTGGTTATCTGCTTACTCTCACAGGCTTCAGATAAATTAAATTCTCCAGGGGTAACAAACAAGTGTTCTAACAACTACTATAGGAGCTATGTAACTTTAAAGACTGAAAAAATTCACACAAACACTTATTAGGTACTCTCTGATTTATCAAAGTTGTAATTAGAAATCTAAACACCTCCATAAAAAGAATAAGGAATAAGAGACACGGATTTTAAGAAATCTGACTGTGCAAAAAATGGGAAAGTTTTGATTTCAGTCCTTCTTCATGGAAAAAATATCATAATAGCACTAGTGCATGTGATTAATTCTAATTTAAATGCACCTTTTCAAATAGAAATATGTAATGAAATGATCTTTTAAATTATAGCCTTATTCAAGGCTCATGGAACTGCCATGATACTCTAATAAATTCACCTAAATATTATCAAATGAAAAGCCAACTAATTCAGGTACTTGTGCTTATCAGTTTTGTGGTGGATTTCATTTGCATGCCTGTGTGAAGATTTTTTTAGCAACTAGATGACAATATAGAATAAAACCAGTAATCTGAAAAAAGCCCACCTTTTCTCAAAATAAAGCCATAATTTTGCTACTGTAAAGATATATTAATCTCAGTGCTGAGCAATAAGCAATATTCAGATAGAAATTAGGTTTTTGGTGGTGGTGGTGGTGTTTGAGTCCTATCTCTGACAAACAACAAAAGAAATGTAACTGATGCTGACATGCATCCCTAATTGAAGTCTGGCAAGCCTTTCTGAAAGAAACACAAGCACTTGCAGACAACCATTCTCCCCAAACTAGAACTAAACCATTTAGATCTCCTCTCATTCTTTTCATTCCTCATTACTTTTCATTTATAGACACTGCCAGGTGCCAGCTGGGGCACAACACAGAAACAGCAAACTGCAGATGATGGCTATTTGTGATGTTTCAAGCAGAACCAGATGCTGAATCTATTAGGAAAAAAACCCCAACAAATACAACAGAAAAGCAGAAGTTCTTCTGAGCTTTTCACCTCAGATTTCATGTATCTGGTTAGTTTAGATAATAATCCAAGCTACTCTTATTGGTGTAGTACATGGGTGTTGGAAATTTTGGAGCATTTTGTTATACACCTGTTTCTCACAACTATAAGTAATTAATTTCTTTATATTAGCACTATGTCATTTTGCTGTAAATTAATAGTTTGAGTATTCAGCAGGAGTTAAAGATGTGCTTGTGGATTATTTGTCCATTATTCTCATTATATTTAAGAAATCAGAGGACATTCTCATTATAGCTGTACAGTGTTGTAAAGTCAGTTCTAGATAAAATGTTAACATTTAAATATTCTAAACTATTAATTTAGGCAATGATTTTATTTTTTCCTGATGCACTTACTCTTAAATTGATTGTTTATACTGTACATAATTGTATTAAGAAGAAGAAGAATACAAATAGTGCTAGAGAGCTCTTAAAAAGGGAGGAAAACTTCATGCAAAAATGATTTAACAATTAAACTACTTATTGAAGATATATTAAGCATGTTTTTCTTAATCTATATTAATGGCTGTTCAACCACTTGGTAATTTAATGCTGGCTTTGTTTAATATCTTACAGGAAGCTCCAAAAGATGGTGCATGACATCAAGAAAAATGAAAGTGGGATAATAAACAAATTCAAAAAGTAAGTTGCAATGCCAATCCCTAATTCTGTCAATGTGGGGAAGTTTGGATTATGAGCGTAGTGGTCTGTAGTACTTTAGTGATGGGACCATGTCATGCCAGAGGGAGGTACTTCAGTATATGTAAAGAGCTTCAGTTCAGACTGCAACATGCAGAATTGTCATCAGTATTAAGACTATCATAAAGTACTTGCAGAACTGGAGTCCAGTGATAGCTTGTGTTTGTAGCCTTGAGAAAAATCAGTATTTGAGTGAAGAGCTTTTTTCTTGAATGTTGACTGGGAATAGTCGTTGCTTGTTGTTTGCCTGTGTGCCTTTCTCCTTAGGCAACTGTTTAGCCTTCCTGCTGCAATTAAGTTGAATTTGAGGTCCACCTTGAACCAACTGGTCAGACATCATGCTTAAAATTCCCATTAAAATGCTAAGTCCTCCTGTGTTTTGGTCTCATAAAATAAAATCCAGCATTATCTAGCACCCTTATTCCAGTATGATGTGCTGAACCACATGCAAATTGGTGTCACGTGCATGAAAGTATCATAACATATTCATGTGTATTTATACATAGAAAGAAACTCCAGTAACTTTGCATCCTTGTCAAATGAGTACACTATTCACTGTTTCCAGTCAAACATCTCTTTAAAGCAATTAGCTGTTTAGCACACTTTTCTTAATGCAACAGCTTATGTGCATTGAAATTCCATTTGGATGCAATGTTCTCATTCAGATGTCTTTCTTTACATGGGTCATTTGCAACAAAAGTATTAAGTGCTTTTAGAAGTTAATTACTACACTCTATCTGCAGTGTTTCCAGGACAACCATATTAAATTTGAGAAATACAGCTCTTGTACATAAAAGACACATGGAAACGTTGTTTTAAATTGTTCTTAAGAGGGACCATGATGGTTCAGTTCAAGGGAAGCAGCTAATTCTTGGTATATATGAAACTATCAATCACCTACTGGCAGAAGCAGTAGGGCCCTGCCCGGCTTGGCTGTGCAAGAGCTCTGGAAAGCCAGGCTGGCTCAGCTCTTGCCCCTGCTGCCAGCCCAGGCAGAGCTGGTGTTTGTGGGGCAGCTGCCAGAGGAGGGGGATACACTCCCAGGAGCAGCAGGACTGCCTGGCTCTCCCGTTCCCCAGGCAGGAGGAGTAATCATGGGCTCCAAGCCCTCCTCTGTGCTCTCATTTTCACAGATGTGTTTCTGTCCACAGACCTTGAGCAGGCTCTGATGGTAAAACACCTGATATATCAGATAGATTTTTGACATAACTTTTTCCCTTTACTCATCCTCTTTCACTCTAAAATTGCTACAGTTCACACTTAATCACATTCACTTGGTATACTTACTTATTTCCTCCAGTACAAAAGGAGATTTTCCCTTAAAACGACCCTTGTTCAACTACTTGGGGTTTTAAATTAATTTAAGTGTGTTTTTGTTTTTAACACAGTGACTGCTGTGTTCACCACCCATCTACAAAAAACTCATTTTCACCTGGGACCTGTTCACAGGGAAGAGCTGCTAAGCTGTCAAGGCTTTTGTTGGGGTTTGGAGGGGAGGGGGTTAAAGAGGGTTTCTTACAATTGTCACCTTTTAGCAAAAGGTGGCTTCCTACTTCACAATAGTTATTTAAGTGTAATTAATAATGTTCTAGTGGGCTCAGTTCAAAAGCCTCAGAGAAGAAAGCAGATGACAGAAACAACAGAAGCATCTAAGGTTTATAATTTGAGGCTACAAAGTGTCTCCCATAATTTCCTGAACGTTAATTCTGTTGTTAATCAGTTGCTCTTACAGTCCTTCCTAGAGAGTAAGAGGGGAAGAACAGAAAAGGGAGAAGTGACATGAACCAAATGTAGCAGAAGCTGGGAAGGTCATCGTTAAGTGTCAGAGACAAGATTGCTGCTATAGCACTGCAATTCTTTGATTCACTCGAGATCAAAAAAAAAAAAAAAAAGTAAAAAAAGAGCAGACTCATAAAAACTCTCTTAAAGTATGACTGCAGCACAAAGCCCGCATGTCAACTCTCCAACTTATAAGAACGCAAACCGAGGTATAAAAACATAATAATCTTTCTCATGCTACTGTGCTTCATCTGAGTCATATTAATCTTTTTTTGCAGTTATAAAGATCAGAAATTTAGTTTTTAAAAACTGAAGAATTTCTAATATTTGCACATGACTTCAGAGCTCAAGTCATGAACTCAGCACATAATGAGACTTGCAATAAAAGCATGAGTTGACAACACTGATAAGGATATGTACAAGAGGTGCTAAGCTTTACAGAATTAGAGCTGGCTGTCTTCCTCACTATGCACCCTTTGAGGTTTTTTATTTGATTGTAGATGCTTTTTCTAAAACATATGGTTATCCAGTGGATTGCTTCTTCCATTTCAGTTAAAGGACTGTTTTATTAAATGTCAAACATGACCGAAGCAAGAAAAAGTTTATTTTAAATGGGCTTTATGTAGCATAGATTCATCCATATGCTGGGGGAAAAAAAAATCAAAATCAAACCTATTATAAGTAGAAATAATTTTAGAGAATTCAAATAGTGTACTTGCTTATCTGAAGACTAAAGTTATCACACAGATGTATATTGTAAGCCTCCGCTACAAAAATTGAAAGAATTATCATATATTCATTAAAAACATTTGACTTACTAGCAGTATTTGTTGAAACACTTCTAAAATCTGGATTGGCTCTTGATTATGCAGAAACATAAAATTTCTTGCATCAAGACTTGCTCTACAGTGTAGTTCCTCTGTGGGGTGCAGGTGGGGAGGAATTAATCTATATTCATGTCTGTCTCAAAAGTCTGTGGAAAGCAAGCTGAACAGTCCCGGTAACAAGAAAGAAATTGACAGGTTGTTTTTTTATTGCTTAAAAGTTCCTCTTGGTTCCCCATTCTGACTCAATATTTGCTGGCAGTAAAAATATTGGCCACTGCAGGATAGAAGTCACCTGCTTGCCCTTAATCACATGCAAAACTGTTTACAACACTGAGTCCCAGCTGCTGAGCAGATCACGGTGTCAAGGAGGATTATGTACTCAGGTGTAGAAGCAATGAGTGTAGCCAGCATTGTATAAACAATGAGAGCTGGGGGCATTTTTTTCATATTCACATCCCTGGTAATACATAACAGGGAAGCAGAGAAATCATAGGTTTCATGATGTAGGATGGTTGCCTATGCTTGAAACACCTGTAAAAACACAGCACTCATCTGTAAATCATAACCTTTAAGTCTCTAGGCTTTGTTCAGTGGGATCCTGGCTCCACTGAAGCTGATGATAAAAGACAACACTGCATGTACAGCAAAGTCATGGCTTCACCCTAAGGTTTTGGTTCGTGTTGACCTACTGTGTTGAATAAGAAACAAGAAATTCAATTTATTCACTTTGCTGTAATATCACGTCCTTCACAAAGCCATCAGAAATCATGCACTTGTAGTTGTATTTCTGAGTGCACACTGTCCAAATAAGTCCATTTCTTGAACATTTGCCATGTGACCTGAAAAATGGAATGAAGATGCTTTACCCAGCTTTTTAGTTGGGTAAGTCTTTGCTTCAGATTTCTGTGGTCCATTTTTTTATAGCATTTATAATTTAGGCAGTAAGTTTAGGCAGAAAAATAGTTGCCATGTCACTAAATGTGTCTTCAACCTGCATAGCTCCAGCTACAAGACTTTCATGATCAAACCCTTGGCAGAGGGAAGAGCGATATTTTGTGTCAAACAATGTGAGAAAGTACTAAAATCAAACTGTACCACACTTAGAAAAAGAAAACAGGAAGAAGTATAATACCTAATTTTAACTGTAATTCTGAAGAAACATGAAAATCACTGTGTAGCTGAATAGAGTGTTTTGAGTGTCAAGATTTTTATTACTATAACTGCCATAGCACAATGTAAGAACATGTGTGAAAGAGTAGTAATAACACTTTCAAAAAAAACCAAAACCCTTTCAGTTTAATTTTATCTTGTACAATTGCCACATAATTCCAAATCTGTAGCAAACCATTCCACTAGGTCATGAGAACACAGTTCAGGAAAGGTTTATCTGTTCACATTACACCTTCTGGAACTCTGAAAAGGCTTCTGGCAAAGTTAAACTCATTTATTGTTTAATCACAAGTGGGATGGTCTAGTGCACTTAATACCTACTATAAAGACTCAACTCAGAAAAGATATCAATATAATTTTTGTAAAAACTATTATATTAAAATGGTTCCTTAGAGGGAGTGGACACTGTACAGACATAATAATACAAAAACCAAAGGACTTTTTAAAACAAAGAGTTTTCAGGTATATCTTAAATGCTGGGGGAGTAAGGAGAAACACTAGTGGGGAAATGCACCTGGAGGAAAATTTAAGTGCTACATGTAAAGGTCTACTAATACATATGTTTGGTTTTTTTTTTGGGTACAGCCTCTAAAAACAAGTGTTGCTAGAGAAAAACAGCCAGACCTCTGCTGCAGTTTATTTTAGAATTCTTCACTTAATGCAGGAAAACCAAAATATGCTACAAATTCAAAGTATGTAATTAATATTTGCAGTTCTTACAGGACCACATATGTGAGAAAAGTTGAGTACGTGCCTAAATGTTTTGTTGGACCAAGCTCAGCATATTATAGGGCAAAAACTTGGAATACATTGTTTTAAAATTGAATAGTTTCCTCTCTTATAAGTTGTTCTGAATTTCTGTACCCTACTTCTGTTCTTGTGTGAGAGGCATCTATAACCCATTATGTGAAATGTCTCAAGTGTTACCTGGTTATTTGTTGAAGCTACAATGTATGTACTGGGATTAAATGCATTTAAATATGCACACTCAGTTGGATGGCATTTGCTTCTTCCAGTCCTTTCTCATTAACTTGGGGGAACAGGACAGAGTCAATTGCCATTCTGCAAGGATCTGTGTGGATAATGAGGTCAGTGTCTGCAATAGCTGGGTAACCACGCCTTGGCATAGGGTTGTGTCTTTTGATGAGCTGGTGTTGTGGTTTGCACACTGGGTAAAGTTCTGTAAAGTGAAGCTCCAGCTGACTTCAGAAGAGCCTGGATTCCAGTTCTGGCACTCAGAAAATCACACCAGTACAGTGAAAACTACTTTTTAAGTGGATTTGAATGTTAGAATAAATAACATGTTTGAAAATACTCTAGCAAATATAGATGTGGCCGCGAACTGTTTCAGCTCTGTGACAGAAACATTATTTCTTTTTTTCTATTGATATTCAGGTTCCAAAATGAACAAGTGGCCTTAATTTGCAAAACTGGGAAAGATACTTGGGATCGGTATGCTATCCCATAGCTGCACCATAGCATGATAGGCTGCTTAGACACAGACCTCTGTTCTGTGCTTCGTGTGCTTTCGTTATAACATATTTACATTTTCTGCCAGGGCCACTCCCAGGATTTACAGGGCCTGCTACCAAGTGTGGAAGACTTCTGCTTAGCAGCTTAGAAATGTGTGATGTTGCTTAAGCCATGTACTTTATACCATGACACAGACAGCCTCTTACTGTTGCCTCAGTTCCACTATTTTCCAAGTCTCCACCATTTCTGAACAACTCAAGGTAGAAGTGTTGCAAAATACAACAAGAGATCTTGGTCTCCCCTCTGTAAGACGAGCCCTGGCAGTGGCCCTGGGATTTTCTTTCTAACATGGCTGTGCTAACTTGGACAGAAGACCAGAGCAGGGCTGTTGAGAATGCTTTTTAATTTACTGTTTGTACACTAAGTTATATTATGCTGCAGGAAGTCAAAACCTCTGAGGAGGCAGCTATCCATCATTAGTGTTGTTAGCCGTGAACAAAGCAGGTGAACGTTGCAAAAATAATCTTCCTGGTTTGATCTTTGTTTGTTTTGGGGGGTTTGGGCTTCTTTGAGTTTTACCAATGCCCACACCATTCACTTATTGATTCATGTATGTGCATGGGGTGGTTTTGGTGACTGTCTGAACAGCAGAATTCCATTAACTCAATTCAGAAGTATCCAAAGCATTTCTCAAAACAGACAGGTAAAGTTTGTAAGTTGATGAGGTAGTGCCAGCATGTCTCTACCCTGAGTTACAGTAGTACCTAAACAATGAGCAGCAAACTCAGGACCTAAATACTGAGTGTCAAATTCCTATGGTAAAGCAACATTTGTAAACACTATTACTCAGAGATCCAAAAAAAACATTTTAAATTCTTTAGGGATTTTTTTTGTTTTTAATTATTTGCTTATTTTTGCACATGAATTTGTTAGGACCTGACTGAAGAATGAGTAAAGTCATCAGTTCAGTGGACAAAGCTTCAGGTCCACGGTGAGGTCTCATCAGTGCTGCAGGGAACTGTCAGACAGTGTTCAAAAGTCACTTTAAAGAATAATTTTAATGTCATTAATTATCTTAATGTTTCCTCTGGCTACAAAAAACAGAGAGCTGTAGTTTTTTCCTTTGCAGAGGCATCAGTCTGGCCTCTGATGATACACATGCACTGTTCATCTTGACTTTAAATCCAAATTCTTCTCTTTCATTACAGGGTAGTGAAATAATTCAACTGACTGTAATTCAGTGTCTTCTTTGGACAGCTGCAACTTAGTAAGAAGGAGTATACATGAATACACACATATATGTGTGTGTTTGTTTACACATATATGTGTACTCCTGCTTGCTAAATATGTCTACATGCACATACATATGAACCTATATAGCCATAAAGATCCTTTCAGTATTTCTGCAAATTATCTTTTGGCTCACTTGTAACAGTTTTTACCAAAAAAGGGACATAACATGATAAAATAATAAAAAGTAGAGTCTTTCACTGAGAGACCTGGTATACATTTAAACATTAATCAGCAAATAAAGTCCATATTTTAGAGCTAAATTTATATATATATAAATAT